>CAWUFW010009730.1:600000-759030 GCA_963921515.1 Calotriton arnoldi | reverse complement strand
TCGACTTCCAGGGTGGTAGCTGTCGTGTCCCTACAGGTGATGTGCGCCACACCCATGGACTTCCTTCCTTCTACACTTGTTGACTGTGTGCCCGCTGCCAGGTGGGATTACCTTGCATCTGTAGTGGTTACAACATGTTGCAAATGTGTAATAAACCTGTGCTTCACTTTGTGATGTGTGTTGTCTGTGGTCACACATTGGACTGACATTTGCTTACTGCACCAGTGGGCTAGTTGACAAAGACTGTGAATAGGTGTTGTGTCTGTGCATTGCACCGTATTTCCTGGCAACATCAGTGTAGGCAATGAGTCAGATGGCCTAGGTGTGCATTTGTTGTGTAGCCCTGGTGGTGTGTCTCCCTCATATGTGTCACGTTGCCATGACTCACATGCCTGTGTTGTACTTGCTGTAGCAGTTGGCATGCACAGTGTAATTTCGCTGGTCATCATCTCCATGACAGAAACCACGTTGGAATCACGACAGAGGCAGGTATGGTGTATTAGTGTGTTTATTGTCATACATGTGTGTGAATAGTGCACAGGATGGTGAGTGCTGTACATTTTGATTGCAATCCAAAGTTCCTAGATGAATTGGAAGTCCTGGTAGCAGAAATGTCCTGTATCAAGTCCACAGTCATCTGAGACATTGGTCCAACTTGTACTCCCCATGTCATGTGGGGGAGTTGTGTTGCAGTCAACAGGGTGAACAGTTTGCGCACAAAGGTGATTATCCAGAACAGGTTTTGGCTTCCTGGGGTTGCACATGGCCATCGGCCTCTCAGTTGCCCCTCCTCGGACGACCCTCTTCTTTGGGGGGACCCTCAAGTGCAGGCTGCTGCGTTGCAGGGGACTCTCCGCCAGAGTCATCCTCCCTCCCTGTGGCAGTTGCAGTTGTTTCAGCACCAGATGTTGTGGGCACACAGGGAGGTGTTGACTGGTTGCTGCTCATCTGGCGGAGGCATTGTAATATGTCCCTATGCACCGCCGTCATCTCTTGCAGTGTGTCCCACTTGGACTCCACGCGGGACATGTGTGAGTCCAAGCGGGCATGATGGGCAGCCTGCTGCTGTTTAATGTCCCTGAGGAGCCCCACTACCTGGCTGAGCTCTCCGGTGCTGGACTGGTACGCATCGGCTATACGTGCCAGTTGTGGGTCATCATGCAGTCTAGACCCCTCTGCGATCAGCGACCTATGTCTACCACCCCTCCCACCACCCCTGGCGATATGTGCAGTACCTGAGGTGGTACGCACAGGTGACCCTGGGACCCCTTGGGGGTTGTTGGTGGTGTTGGTGTCCATGGCCCCACGTTGGTCTAGGGTCCCTGTGCTGGTGGTGCTCCTTGGTCTGTCCATGTCGGCAGGGGTGGTATGTGTGTTGACAGTCGTTGGAGGGGTGGGTGCAGGGGGTGCAGCTGGTGGTCCTGCTGGTGCTGCATGATGACTTGCTCCAGAGGTGCCAGGTAGGTCTTCTTCATCCGAGGAGGGCAGAGGCTGTTCCACACCAGTGAGCTCCGTATCCTCTTGAGCCTGGGATGGGGACTCCTCAGCGTCTGCTGCTGTGTCCCCATCATCACCTGTTTTTGGGAGACACACACAATGTATGTTATGTTTCTGCAGGCATCAATGGTTGACACACCTGACAGTTGTGACTGTGCCTCTGGATGCGGGCCTGTACATTGCATTGTCCTAAGTTGTCACAGTCAGAGGTTGATATTGGTGTAGCACATTGTCCTGCTTTATTTGGGCATTTCTATGTGAATGTTGGGGTGTGTACATGGTCTGCATTGGTTGTATTTGGTTGACATCCGGCCCTCCTTCCCACCCAGCCAGATATTCCACCATGGAACGTGCTTCCATTGCAGGGAGTGCAAGTTGTCTTTCAGGATGTCAGTCAGTGGTGTCCTGCCGTTGGTTGGTGCACAGTTGCCAGCAGGTCCTTGTGCTCCCCACAGCAGTAGCCAGTGTCAGCCATCTTGTCAGTTGTTTTCCACTCCCTGTGATGTGCACATGGTTCAGGGTGGTGTTGATGGGACAGTTGTGGGGGTGAGCAATATCTGTGACTACCACTCCCATCATGCTATTGCCTCCACCCCACTTCCCAGCATGCCCATACTTACTTGCTTTTGGGTGGACTTCACTGTGTGTGAGTGTGAGAGCAATGGCAAGATGGCTGATGTAGGAAGGTGGAATCTGACTATATGGTTGCCCCCACTTTTTTTATGGTGTTTTGCTGGTTTATGACTTAGTTGGACTGGGATCCTGCTATTCAGGGCCCCAGTCTATCTGCTTTCTCTGTAAAAAGGTTTCCATGTGCCTTAGGCACATCTCTGATTGGAATCTGGAGTGCCCTTATAAGTCCCTAGTATATGGTATACTATGTACCAAGGGCATAGGTACCTCAGAGGCCTACCAGGGGCTGCAGCATGTATTATGCCACCCCTGTAAGGCCATCCAAACTGACACCACAGGTCTGCTACTGCAGCCTGGGTAGGGTGGTGCATGCACCCCTTACTGTGATATAGGTTACCTATATCACTAAATACATACACACATATAAACCTATAAGTCACTCCTAAGGCAGGCCTTATCAATCCTAAAGGCAGAGTGCATGGTTCCTATGTGAGAGGTGCCCCTGCATGAGCAGGGCCCCTCTGCAGCGTTCGGAGACCATCTCTGATGCTGTTTGTAGTGCAGCCTGACCATATACTCTTAAGCGCATTATATCCTCGCGGTAAAATGCTAACTTTGGAATGGCTGCACCTAAACATGTCGTGTTTGGTGTCAAACATCTTGGAATACTACCCCCCGCCAATCCTGGCGGCGGGAGTAGCATTCCACCCTTCTAGAGGGAAAGACATGTTAACTCTGGCTTACCCGGTAACTTCTTTCTGAAGCCCTGGCATCACAAAATGGATGCTGCTGCCACAGACACAAGTCTGGCCTCCTGCTGCTGGACGAAACTCCGGCAGGGGAGGCCTGGACAATAGGTTTCCTGTTGCAGGGAGGTGTGACCACCTCCCCAGACAGGATAATGTGTATTGGGGCTGGGTGGGTGCACTCTTAGAGTGCTTTGAAGTCCTGCACTGGGGAGCAAAAGGCTCCTCTGTGCATATGCCAGTTCAAACCAGCTCAGGGGCTACCTGCCCCTGCTCTGGCGCGAAACTGGACAAAGGGAAGTGGGTGTAGCCACCCCTCCCTTGACCCTCCCATAGGTGGGGTCATAGAGCTAGTCCATCCCCTCTTTTTAGTATAAGAGGGGAACCTTGCCATTGCAAAGCAGATAACCCCTGGATGACGCTCTACAGAAGAATCCTGGCCCTTCAACGTTCCACTACCTTTGGAAGACAGAAGAATCTCCTTGGAGTCAAGGAGTGACTCCCCTGCTAGGCAGGCACCAAAAACGACAACGACGGTGCGCAAACTACGCCGCTCCCGCCGGAGTCCGAAGTCCCTGCAGCCCAAGAAGTGGATTTCCTGACTTCTCCAAGGCCATCGTGAGTCCCCAGCGAAGCTGAGGCAAGTGGACCTCACGAGTGACGAGGAACCGCGACCCCTGGGTACCGTGCACTATTGTCGAGTGCAACCCCTTCACAACGTTCTACGAACCTGTGCTTTGGACCACGTGTGGTCCCGACCTCCAGCAGGAATCCCTCCGAAGATCAGAGGCCTACACCGTCCCGAGTGACCGTGGGCCCCTGTTGAGTGATTCCGCCCGAGGTGTCCTTCGCAATCCCTTGCCCGCTGGCTTGTGGGTCCCTCAGAAGACTTCTTAAAGAAACCAAGGGCTCCCTGGTTGCTCCAGGCCTGCCCTAACTTACCCTCGCTGGGTGAGTTCCCCAGACCTTGCTGGTCTGCGCCATCGACTTTTCTTCACTTCCACAAGATTTGCTGTTGCCAAGGCTTGTTGGGTCCAATCCGGTCGCCGACACCTCAACAAGCAGCAGACGTCGTGGTACAGTCCGAATCCTGCTTCTGGACGCCGACAACGCCTCCTGGACCTCGTGACTGCGGAGTCAAGACGACCGACGACGCACCTGAAGCACCCGACATCGGTGGGCATCTGCTCATCGCCTTCCTGGTCACTGGCTAGTGACCCAGACTCTGTCCCCTCTGCTTTCAGGTTCATCAGAACTCCGATCCACTCTTGGATCCACCCGGACACTTTTCTCCTGGTCGCCAGCAGCACTTTGCAGCAGATCGCCATACGAAACGACAGCGAAACCCGACCCGAAAGGCACCTATGCACCCGGCTTCCCTGGGTGAGGTAACACGAGTACTCCGGTGCTCCCATGGGTAGAGACTCTTCAAAGTCCTAGATCTCAAAGGGTTTTGTCCTAGTCCTCTTTTAAGTGTCCCTTTCCTCTATTTTCCCGATCCCGACTTTCTCCATAGAAGTTAACGGCGTATCGCGGTTGTGTATTTACACTGCACGCGTCTCCCGTGGGTCCCCTGTGTCACTACCTTGGGTGGTTCCTTGTGGTCCAAGCACTTCTAGAGGCTCTAGGCCTAGTGTCTAGTTCAGTCGTGGTTCGCATACCACTTTATTGGTATATGGTTTGAGTACGCCCTAGGGCCCAAGCGTGTATTTGTGCTATTACTGTGATTTAAGATCTTATAACCTATGTACTTGAACTCTAGCCTCATAAAGAGACTAGAGGGGTGTGTTAGTAATAAATACATATATTTTGAATATATACCTGGTGTGGTGCTCTTTCATTTGGTCACTCAAGAGATTATAGACTGGTAAAACAAGCTGCTTTACATTCCTTCAAGACTTAGCCTGAAGGCTGCTCTCCATAGCTACCACTAGGATAGCTTTCAATAAGGTTGTCTTTAACCTACCTACCATAAGAGTCGATTTGGACTGGTGCAAGGTGCCCACTATAATTAGTGGACAGCATATGCCAGGCCAACTTCTCACATTGGTGTGCAGCGTGTGGGATTCCAGCTTGCTATTGTTTTACCAGATAATCTCAATTGAATTGATCAACTGAAAACCACTAAAGGTACCTAAGGTACATATAATTTAAGCTTAGAATATCAGTAAGTTCTACTGAACTTAGAGTTGTGTGTTAAGGGATAGCACAGCCCTTTCTACAACTCAAGAGAGTTTAGTAGGCCACACTAGAGTAGGTAGTGCATACACCACACCACACTAGTAATGTCCTTAAAAGCAGGATCCAAAGATGCCTTGCAGGAAGCCATTGAGCTTCCACCCTCCAAGTATGACACACTCCCATTCTTGGAATTGAGAGCTTTGTGTAACGTGAGGAAATTAAGGACAGGCCAAAGTCCCACCACCCAACACCTCCAGGAGTTGTTGGTGGCTTATGATCTTAGTAAGTCTTCAGAGACTGAAGGGGTAGGAGCAGAGGGTGGGCCAGCAGATGAGGAAGGGGCCAGGGGTACCACTACCCCCAGCCCCCTCTGAAACTGACCAGGAGGGTGACAATGACCCTGACCTGGAGAACCCAATCCCTTCTGGGGAAGATGAAGATGAGGATCTAGAGAACCACACCTTTGTCCCCCAGGAAGGATTATGAGTGTGCACAGAAAGTCTAGGTCTCCTTCTCAGGAGTCTAACCACTCTGGCACCTCAATAGGAGGCTCTGTTTCTTCTCACAGGAGGGAATCCTCTCATGAGAGAAGAAAGAGACTGGTCCAGTATGAGGAAACTCAACTAGAGATCAGGAAGAAGCAATTGGCTTTAGATAGAGAATCCCTAGATCTCCTTAGAGAGAGAAGAAAGTTGGGACTAGAGTCCCATGGTGGCAACAATATCCTAGAGATAGGGAAAGGTCTTATGACCATAGAAACCTAAACAAGATTGTCCCTCCCTACCAGAGTGGGGATGACATCCACAAATGGATAACTGCACTGGAGAGGGCCTGTAAAGTTCAGAAGGTCCCCCAGAGGCAGTGGGCAGCAATCTTGTGGCTCTCCTTTGCAGACAAAGGTAGAGACAAGCTCCTCACTGTAAGAGAAGAGGATGCTGACAATTACACAGTCTTGAAGAGTGCTCTGATAGATGGGTTTGGCCTAACCACTGAACAGTATAGGTTGAAGTTCAGAGACACCCAAAAGCTCAGACTCAAGACTGGGTTGATTTTGTAGATTGTGCTACAAAGGCTCTGGAAGGTTGGATACATGGCAACAAAGTGCATGACTTTTTAGGATTGTACAATTTGATTATGAGGGAGCAGATCCTTAATAATTGTCAAAACCAGCTTTTGCACCAGTATCTGGTGGACTCTGATCTGACCTCTCCCCAAGAATTGGGAAAGAAGGCAGACAAATGGGTCAGAACCAGAGTAAAAACTAGAAATCAGGGTGGTGACCAGAAGAAAGATTCTACTAAGTCCCAAGAGAAAGGTGGGGATAAATCTAAGGATAAGTCCCCTACAGGGCCCCAAAATTCCTCTTCTGGGGGTGGGTCCCAAACTCCTTCCTCTCCTGAAAAGAAACCATATTGCCATGTCTGTAAAAAGCCTGGGCACTGGAAAACTGATCCCAGTTGCCCCAGGATTGGCAATAAAGAAAATGTTCCTCCCACAACTACTACCACCCTCCTGGTACTACCAGTAGTAATCCTCCAGTTGGGAGTAGTGCACCCAAAAGTTAGGTGCTTTTGCAAGAGGAACAGAGGTGGGCCCTAGTTTAGACAGGGACCCCTCAACAGACTCCTCTGACTCTGATGGTGGTATAGGATTTGCCACCTTTACCATGGGTCCCATAGCATTGGGCAGGTACAGACTGGAGCCAATGATTAATGGTCAGAAAGCTGTGGCATTTAGGGACACAGGGGCTAGTGTCACCATGGTGGCAGGAAACTAGTCCCCCTCACCAGCTTTTACCTGAGTTTAAATACCAGGTGACCAACATTGATGGTGTCAGAACAGATCACCCCATGGCCATAGTCAATCTCAGCTGGGAGGGGGTCACAGGCCCAAAAGAGTGGCAGTGTCCCCAACCCTACCTGTAGATGCCTGATGGGCAATGATTTGGAAATTTCAGCCTGGGCTGAAGTTGAACACCAAACCCATCTTAGGATGTTGGGCGTCCCTGCAAGGTTAGTGGGGCTGTGATGGCCACAGCCCCAGCCCAAGAATTTGGAGAGATGGAGCCTGAAAGAATGGCCCACTCCCCCAAAAGAGAGCACAAGGGTTGAAGAAAAGTCTTCTTCCCCCAGACAGTAGGTAAGGGTCAGCCTCCTCAGGGAACTGACCCTACCCCTAGTGAAGGAACTGCCACAGAGGTAGTCAGGCCTGGCCTGGCCACACCCCTGATGGCAGAGGACCCTTCCAAGGTGGTACCCCGTCTGGAGCAGGTAACCTGCCCCTCTCTACCCTGCCTCAGTCAGCCCAGGGCTGCAGAGGTCAGGGAGGTCAGTGGACCCCCAGGGCCCCCTGTCCAGAGGAAGCCCCCATCAGCAGATTAGGGGCACCCAGTCTAGTAGCCCTAGCCAGGTGAAAATTCCTCTACACACTGAGGGATCCCCCATACCTTTATGTAGGGACCTCCCCCAGAAGGACTCTGGTAGGCAAGGGCAAACCTGGGACCAGAAGGTTCCAAACCTGCCATGTCCCTCCAGTAGTCCATCCAAAGGGACCCAACCCACAGCTGTAGGCAGCCAAAGGTTGACCCTTAGAGCAAAGTGCAACTCAGTCATGGAAAGACAGGCATACATGGTGACCAGTGATCTGAGGAAGCTGAGGCCAACATTCCTAGGGCCTCACTTCCCTACTCAGACACCTCACCAGCCTTGTACTTTACCTAAGCACACCACAGGTAGTGATTCCCCATGGTGGAGACCCTCTCATACCCTTAGGGTGAGGGATTGCTTAGTGGACCATAAGACAGGGGGCAACCATGCTAGTGCAGGTGCTTCCTTATATGACCACTTAGTCAATGAAGGCTCAACTGGCCAAGGTTAGCCTTATCTCCTTTCGTTTGGGGGGTTATGTAGGAAGGTGGAATCTGACTATATGGTTGCCCCCACTTTTTTATGGTGTTTTGCTGGTTTATGACTTAGTTGGACTGGGATCCTGCTATTCAGGGCCCCAGTCTATCTGCTTTCTCTGTAAAAGGTTTCCATGTGCCTTAGGCACATCTCTGATTGGAATCTGGAGTGCCCTTATAAGTCCCTAGTATATGGTATACTATGTACCAAGGGCATAGGTACCTCAGAGGCCTACCAGGGGCTGCAGCATGTATTATGCCACCCCTGTAAGGCCATCCAAACTGACACCACAGGTCTGCTACTGCAGCCTGGGTAGGGTGGTGCATGCACCCCTTACTGTGATATAGGTTACCTATATCACTAAATACATACACACATATAAACCTATAAGTCACTCCTAAGGCAGGCCTTATCAATCCTAAAGGCAGAGTGCATGGTTCCTATGTGAGAGGGTGCCCCTGCATGAGCAGGGCCCCTCTGCAGCGTTCGGAGACCATCTCTGATGCTGTTTGTAGTGCAGCCTGACCATATACTCTTAAGCGCATTATATCCTTGCGGTAAAATGCTAACTTTGGAATGGCTGCACCTAAACATGTCGTGTTTGGGGTCAAACATCTTGGAATACTACCCCCCGCCAATCCTGGCGGCGGGGGTAGCATTCCACCCTTCTAGAGGGAAAGACATGTTAACTCTGGCTTACCCGGTAACTTCTTTCTGAAGCCCTGGCATCACAAAATGGATGCTGCTGCCACAGACACAAGTCTGGCCTCCTGCTGCTGGACGAAACTCCGGCAGGGGAGGCCTGGACAATAGGTTTCCTGTTGCAGGGAGGTGTGACCACCTCCCCAGACAGGATAATGTGTATTGGGGCTGGGTGGGTGCACTCTTAGAGTGCTTTGAAGTCCTGCACTGGGGAGCAAAGGCTCCTCTGTGCATATGCCAGTTCAAACCAGCTCAGGGGCTACCTGCCCCTGCTCTGGCGTGAAACTGGACAAAGGGAAGTGGGTGTAGCCACCCTCCCTTGACCCTCCCATAGGTGGGGTCATAGAGCTAGTCCATCCCCTCTTTTTAGTATAAGAGGGGGAACCTTGCCATTGCAAAGCAGATAACCCCTGGATGACGCTCTACAGAAGAATCCTGGCCCTTCAACGTTCCACTACCTTTGGAAGACAGAAGAATCTCCCTTGGAGTCAAGGAGTGACTCCCCTGCTAGGCAGGCACCAAAAACGACAACGACGGTCGCAAACTACGCCGCTCCCGCCGGAGTCCAAAGTCCCTGCAGCCCAAGAAGTGGATTTCCTGACTTCTCCAAGGCCATCGTGAGTTCCCAGCGAAGCTGAGGCAAGTGGACCCCACGAGTGACGAGGAACCGCGACCCCTGGGTACCGTGCACTATTGTTGAGTGCAACCCCTTCACAACATTCTACGAACCTGTGCTTTGGACCACGTGTGGTCCCGACCTCCAGCAGGAATCCCTCCGAAGATCAGGAGGCCTACACCGTCCCGAGTGACCGTGGGCCCCTGTTGAGTGATTCCGCCCGAGGTGTCTTCGCGATCCCTTGCCCACTGGCTTGTGGGTCCCCAGAAGACTTCTTAAAAAACCAAAGGGCTCCCCTGGTTGCTCCAGGCCTGCCCTAACTTACCCTCGCTGGGTGAGTTCCCCAGACCTTGCTGGTCTGCGCCATCGACTTTTCTTCACTTCCACAAGATTTGCTGTTGCCAAGGCTTGTTGGGTCCAATCCGGTCGCCGACACCTCAACAAGCAGCAGACGTCGTGGTACAGTCCGAATCCTGCTTCTGGACGCCGACAACGCCTCCTGGACCTCGTGACTGCGGAGTCAAGACGACCGACGAGCGCACCTGAAGCACCCGACATCGGTGGGCATCTGCTCATCGCCTTCCTGGTCACTGGCTAGTGACCCAGACTCTGTCCCCTCTGCTTTCAGGTTCATCAGAACTCCGATCCACTCTTGGATCCACCCGGACACTTTTCTCCTGGTCGCCAGCAGCACTTTGCAGCAGATCGCCATACGAAACGACGACGAAACCCGACCCGAAAGGCACCTATGCACCCGGCTTCCCTGGGTGAGGTAACACGAGTACTCCGGTGCTCCCGTGGGTAGAGACTCTTCAAAGTCCTAGATCTCAAAGGGTTTTGTCCTAGTCCTCTTTTAAGTGTCCCTTTCCTCTATTTTCCCGATCCCGACTTTCTCCATAGAAGTTAACGGCGTATCGCGGTTGTGTATTTACACTGCACGCGTCTCCCGTGGGTCCCCTGTGTCACTACCTTGGGTGGTTCCTTGTGGTCCAAGCACTTCTAGAGGCTCTAGGCCTAGTGTCTAGTTCAGTCGTGGTTCGCATACCACTTTATTGGTATATGGTTTGAGTACGCCCTAGGGCCCAAACGTGTATTTGTGCTATTACTGTGATTTAAGATCTTATAACCTATGTACTTCGAACTCTAGCCTCATAAAGAGACTAGAGGGGTGTGTTTAGTAATAAATACATATATTTTGAATATATACCTGGTGTGTTGCTCTTTCATTTGGTCACTCAAGAGATTATAGACTGGTAAAACAAGCTGCTTTACATTCCTTCAAGACTTAGCCTGAAGGCTGCTCTCCATAGCTACCACTAGGATAGCTTTCAATAAGGTTGTCTTTAACCTACCTACCATAAGAGTCGATTTGGACTGGTGCAAGGTGCCCACTATAATTAGTGGACAGCATATGCCAGGCCAACTTCTCACAGCTGACAGTGGTGTCCTGCTGTTGGTTGGTGGCCAGTTCCCAGCATGGCCTTGTGCTCCCCACAACAGAGCACCAGTGTCAGACATCTTTGATGGGGCTTACCACTGTCTGTGGGGTGTGCATGCTTGAGTGTGAGCTTGCTGGGCCATGTGGGTGGGGGATGTTGAGCTGTGACTACCACTCCCATCATGCTATTGCCTCCACCCCCCTTCCCAGCATGCCCATGCTTCCTTCCTTTTGACTCTGCTTCCCTGTGGGGCTGTGTGCCTGTGCTGACAAGATGGCTGACAATGTTATCCTGGGGTTAGTTTTGCTACAAGTCCCATGTGTGTCCCTGTGCTTCACTCAGCATGACCCAGGGTTGTGGTTCTTTGTGGGATATTTGATTGGAGTGTGAGGCAATGCATTCTCCCAGGTGAGTTATGTGGAGTTTGTGTTAGGGGTGTGTGTGAGAAACGCTGCTGGTAACTATGGTCAGGGCTGTGAGTCCTCCTTCCCACCCAGCCAGATATCCCACCATGGAACGTGCTTCCATTGCAGGGAGTGCAAGTTGTCTTTCAGGATGTCAGTCAGTGGTGTCCTGCTGTTGGTTGGTGCACAGTTGCCAGCAGGTCCTTTTGCTCCCCACAGCAGTAGCCAGTGTCAGCCATCTTGTCAGTTGTTTTCCACTCCCTGTGATGTGCACATGGTTCAGGGTGGTGTTGATGGGACAGTTGTGGGGGTGAGCAATATCTGTGACTACCACTCCCATCATGCTATTGCCTCCACCCCACTTCCCAGCATGCCCATACTTACTTGCTTTTGGGTGGACTTCACTGTGTGTGAGTGTGAGAGCAATGGCAAGATGGCTGACAGTGGTGTCCTGCTGTTGGTTGGTGGCCAGTTCCCAGCACGGCCTTGTGCTCCCCACAACAGAGCACCAGTGTCAGACATCTTTGATGGGGCTTTCCACTGTCTGTGGGGTGTGCATGCTTGAGTGTGAGCTTGCTGGGCCATGTGGGTGGGGGATGTTGAGCTGTGACTACCACTCCCATCATGCTATTGCCTCCACCCCCCTTCCCAGCATGCCCATGCTTCCTTCCTTTGACTCTGCTTCCCTGTGGGGTTGTGTGCCTGTGCTGACAAGATGGCTGACAGTGTTATCCTGGGGTTAGTTTTGCTACAAGTCCCATGTGTGTCCCTGTGCTTCACTCAGCATGACCCAGGGTTGTGGTTCTTTGTGGGATATTTGATTGGAGTGTGAGGCAATGCATTCTCCCAGGTGAGTTATGTGGAGTTTGTGTTAGGGGGTGTGTGAGAAACGCTGCTGGTAACTATGGTCAGGGCTGTGAGTCCTCCTTCCCACCCAGCCAGATATCCCACCATGGAACGTGCTTCCATTGCAGGGAGTGCAAGTTGTCTTTCAGGATGTCAGTCAGTGGTGTCCTGCTGTTGGTTGGTGCACAGTTGCCAGCAGGGCATTGTGCTCCCCACAGCAGTAGCCAGTGTCAGCCATCTTGTCAGTTGTTTTCCACTCCCTGTGATGTGCACATGGTTCAGGGTGGTGTTGATGGGACAGTTGTGGGGGTGAGCAATATCTGTGACTACCACTCCCATCATGCTATTGCCTCCACCCCACTTCCCAGCATGCCCATACTTACTTGTTTTTGGGTGGACTTCACTGTGTGTGAGTGTGAGAGCAATGGCAAGATGGCTGACAGTGGTGTCCTGCTGTTGGTTGGTGGCCAGTTCCCAGCATGGCCTTGTGCTCCCACAACAGAGCACCAGTGTCAGACATCTTTGATGGGGCTTTCCACTGTCTGTGGGGTGTGCATGCTTGAGTGTGAGCTTGCTGGGCCATGTGGGTGGGGGATGTTGAGCTGTGACTACCACTCCCATCATGCTATTGCCTCCACCCCCTTCCCAGCATGCCCATGCTTCCTTCCTTTTGACTCTGCTTCCCTGTGGGGTTGTGTGCCTGTGCTGACAAGATGGCTGACAGTGTTATCCTGGGGCTAGTTTTGCTACAAGTCCCATGTGTGTCCCTGTGCTTCACTCAGCATGACCCAGGGTTGTGGTTCTTTGTGGGATATTTGATTGGAGTGTGAGGCAATGCATTCTCCCAGGTGAGTTATGTGGAGTTTGTGTTAGGGGTGTGTGTGAGAAACGCTGCTGGTAACTATGGTCAGGGCTGTGAGTCCTCCTTCCCACCCAGCCAGATATCCCACCATGGAACTTGCTTCCATTGCAGGGAGTGCAAGTTGTCTTTCAGGATGTCAGTCAGTGGTGTCCTGCTGTTGGTTGGTGCACAGTTGCCAGCAGGTCCTTGTGCTCCCCACAGCAGTAGCCAGTGTCAGCCATCTTGTCAGTTGTTTTCCACTCCCTGTGATGTGCACATGGTTCAGGGTGGTGTTGATGGGACAGTTGTGGGGGTGAGCAATATCTGTGACTACCACTCCCATCATGCTATTGCCTCCACCCCACTTCCCAGCATGCCCATACTTACTTGCTTTTGGGTGGACTTCACTGTGTGTGAGTGTGAGAGCAATGGCAAGATGGCTGACAGTGGTGTCCTGCTGTTGGTTGGTGGCCAGTTCCCAGCATGGCCTTGTGCTCCCCACAACAGAGCACCAGTGTCAGACATCTTTGATGGGGCTTTCCACTGTCTGTGGGGTGTGCATGCTTGAGTGTGAGCTTGCTGGGCCATGTGGGTGGGGATGTTGAGCTGTGACTACCACTCCCATCATGCTATTGCCTCCACCCCCTTCCCAGCATGCCCATGCGTCCTTCCTTCCTTTTGACTCTGCTTCCCTGTGGGGTTGTGTGCCTGTGCTGACAAGATGGCTGACAGTGTTATCCTGGGGTTAGTTTTGCTACAAGTCCCATGTGTGTCCCTGTGCTTCACTCAGCATGACCCAGGGTTGTGGTTCTTTGTGGGATATTTGATTGGAGTGTGAGGCAATGCATTCTCCCAGGTGAGTTGTGTGGAGTTTGTGTTAGGGGTGTGTGTGAGTGGAGCTGCTGGTAACTATGGTCAGTGCTGTCAGTCCTCCTTCCCACCCAGCCAGATTTTCCACCATGGAACGTGCTTCCGTTGCAGGGAGTGCAAGTTGTCTTTCAGGATGTCAGTCAGTGGTGTCCTGCTGTTGGTTGGTGCACAGTTGCCAGCAGGACCTTGTGCTCCCCACAGCAGTAGCCAGTGTCAGCCATCTTGTCAGTTGTTTTCCACTCCCTGTGATGTGAGCATGGTTCATGGTGGTGTTGATGTGCGCATTGTGAGGGTGGGCAATATCTGTGACTACGACTCCCATGATGCTATTGGCTACACTGACTTGCCCAGCATACACAGAATTCCTTCCTTTCAGTGGGCTTCACTGTGAGGTGGTGTTGTAGTGGTGGCTACATGTCTGGATGTGTTTGTTAGTTATATTTGTGCCACTGCCTAGCTGTAGTTGTAGTTGTGTTTGTACATGTGATGACACAGTTACATATCACTATGAGATGGCATGTGTTGTGTTTATCTGACTGACATACACATTTTGGGATGATTCTGTTCTGGTTGCTGTGTATTTGCTAAGGGTGCATGGTTTGACTCTCCGCTTGACAGTGATGTGTGTGTATTGTCGCACAATATTGTGTACATTTGTTGTGTACTCACTAGGCTCTGGGATGTTTTCTAGTCCATATACGCTCACTGGTGGTAGGATGGCCCGCACCTTCTCCTCCCAGGGCCTGAGGTATACTGGTTTGGCAGGAGGGCCACTGCCGGTGTGTTGGCTCAAGAGGTAGTCCTTCTTCAACAGCTCCCTGACCCTCCTGCGCACGTCATACCACCTGTTCTGGATGTCTACCTTTGTGTGCAAACATGGTGATTGTGCGTTCACCCTGTCGACGATCCTCTCCCACATCTTGGTTTTCTGCGACATGGGTTTCTGTTGGACCAGTGTACCAAACAGCTGTGGCTCTACCCTGAGGATCTCATCTACCAGGACTTCAAATTCACTATCTAGGAACTTATGATTCTTCTTTGGGGGCATGGTGATGGGTGGTGATGGTGAGTGATGTGTGTGTTGGTGTGCAGGTGAGGGTGTGTGAGTGTGTGTTTTGCTGGGTGTATGTGAGGGTGCTATTTGTTGAGGTGCTGATGGTGTGTGGCTTGTGTGATGGATGAGCTGTGGGTGTGTGGTTGCTGTCTGTTGAGTGCTGGCAGGTAATTTGAATTTGCAAAGGATCATGGTAGGGATTTGTGTCCTTTATATGGGTGGAGTTGTGGGTGTGTCTTTGTTCCCTGCCCCCCAGTATTTATTGGCTTTGTAATTGCTTGTTTGGCCTTTTTTTGTGTATTTTCCCTTTGTTCTTTTTGTGCATGTAGGAGACGTTCTTGTGACCGAGTCGGACCCTGCAGTTGTCTCGTACGGGCTTCTCCGAGTCATTCACGCTGTGTTTGTGCTGTTTTCTATGCTGCGTACGCGTCGGTCGCGATGTTTTGGGTTGCTTCGGTTCGCAGTTTTGTATGCGTGTCGGTCGTACGGCTTGTCCTCCGTGCGACTCGGTCGTGTTTTCCACGCGTTGCATCGTACTTGGCGGGTAGGAGTTCGCGGGTACGTTTCGTTCGGGATTGTTCCGGGTGCGTGTCGGTCGGTTCGATTCGTGTGTTTTTCCGGCCGGATTGCTGTTTTCCGCGCGGCTCGGTCGTTCGGCTTGTGTTCCGTACGAGACGTTCGGGTTTTGCACGCTTCTCATCGTACTTTGCGGGTCGTGCTGCACCGGTACGTGTCGGTCGGAATGAATTCCGGCTCCGAGTCGGTCGGTATGTTTTCCGGCCCGAATCGGAATCGGCCCCTTAGTGTCAGGGGAGCTGCTGGGTCACTGTTGTCTGATCCTCTGCTGGCTTCACTGGCTCTTCCAGCTGTAACCCCTGACCCAGAAGTCTGTTTGCCGCAGAACGGCTTGGTCACAGTGATGGCTGTTCTGCCCTATATAGGGCAGGACTACTACCATCACTTATTTTCCCTGCCTGTATTTGTCACATAAAGAAGGTGGAAGCGGACAGGGAAAAATGTTAAATGCCCTCTAAGGCAGAGAAAGTTTCCCTGGAGTATCTGGGTCATTTAGTTTTTGTTCAGAAGAAACAAACTCCAGATTGCAGACGGTCCTCCAGCAGGGTGACAGTCGTCATGACCTCAGCACCCCCTGGCAGAATGCCCAGGAAGGGCTAAATAAGGCCAAATGTCTCTAAATGACCAGAGTGAATTCCACAGAATCATATACAAAATATAGTGTTCAGTTTCAAAGTACCACAAAAGTGGATGAACATCTGTCCGCCTTGCTAGGAAAAGATGCAATGAGCTCTGAATTATACATATTTTCAAGATTTTGGGCATATTTATGTAGCTTTTGCGAAGCGCAGCAAGCCATTTTGCTGTGCTGCATGAAAGGGAAAGGGCAGGAATGTGCCGTATTTAACATAATACAACACATTCCTGTCCTTTACATGCGCTGGCGCCCTTTTGGCACCATGGTGCAAGGGTGCCTGCTTTGTAAGCAGGATTGTTTTTGTGCAGGAAGGAGCACCTTCCTGCACAAAAACAATCCCCTGAGGCATTTTCCTCTTTCTACGTGTGCAGCAGAATTCAGCACATACAGAAACCAGCACACATGGAAAGAGGAAGTAACGAGGAGAAATAAAGATAATTCTCCTCGTTACACCTCTCCTGGGGTGGCGTAGCATTTGGCGCATTCCCAGGTTTACCAGTGTTGGTAAATCTGGGAATGCGCCAAAATCCTGGGTGGATGCGTGGGAACTCCCACGCTCCACCCATGGAACGCCTCCCCGGGGCAAAGTAATGCAACGCAGCGATTTGCGCTGCATTGCGTTACTTTAGATTTATCAAGCCATGCAGAGCCATCAAGGTGGCCTTGCGTGCCTTGATAAATCAACCTAAGAGCTGTGTTGCTCGTGTGCCCCGTTGCATGGCACAAGGCCGGCACAACTCTTTCATAAATATGCCCGTTGGTTTTTATTAGTCTCATCTTGTTTAGTCCTTTTTATGACAAAGCAACAAATAAGAATCTATTAAAAATCATTATATTTGTTTGCCTATAATTTATTTTTGATTGGCTAAGAAAATACTCCTCCATTTTGTATATAAACAATGAGCTTTAAATGTGCAATTTTCAGGTTCGGTGTTAGCCAACATCTTTTGATTTTACTAAAAATATACTCAGTATATCCCATTAGGGACTTTCATCAAGCCTTATTGAGCAACCGGTCTGTGTTGTGCCATTCACATTTTCTTCTTTTGGCTACTACAGCATACAGCAGTGGGTCAGCCCACTTCAGCCATTGGCTAACTTCACTGTGAGTGACAGCATTCTGCCCTTTCACAAGGAGCACACCAACACAGAAGGCAGTTGCCATTAGTGCCAGGAATCACTATGGGAATTTGTGCTTTGTGAGACGAAAAAATAGTTTTACTTTCAGCCACAGTTTTTTTATATTAGCGAGGGGCTAGCAGCTACCTTGACAAAAAACAATTTACAAAACACATGACAGTACAAAACAGACATTGACAGAGCTGAAAGGCTGCCAGCTTGTTATATGTGAAATTTGGTAAATGTTTGGCAAATTGTGGTTAAATTATGGCTGAATTTCATATAACTGTCATGTGTTCAATTTGCCATTGCAGTTTCTGCCATGTAAGTAGATGACATAAAATGTAACCCAAAAAATAGAATGACAAGGTATCTTCATCTACATCTCAGGAACAGTGCAAGGTTTTTGGCACCGTAAGCAAAAAAAAAATTCTCCCTTTGGTGCCTCCAGTTTGACCCTCAGCAATAAGGCAGTTTTGCAGCTTACAGGCAGAACATGACTAGGATTACCAATCCCAGATTTGCTGGGGCAGTCCCAGTTTTTCACCATATGTGCTGGAAAATTTCACTAAATTCAGCACATATCCCAGTTTTTAGAGAGGGTTGAATGAAAACTGAAATAGGTAAGTTTTTAAGTGTTCCAGTGCTGGATAAGCTACCACCCTTTTCAGAAATCACATTAATGAACATAGATGGAAACTCTGTGTAAAAGTTGGATTTAATGTATTCCGTTAAGGGCCTCATTCTCTGTGTCCTCTATGTGGGTGTGCACTTAGTCCCAATACCGGCAACATCCCCCCAGCTTCCCATAGGCGAACGTGCATAAATAAACCACAAGACACTTTGTTTATGGGAAAAACTTGTCGCAGGTTTATTCCATACAAGAGTATGCAATAAGGTGGGTTATCTTACGGGCGATCCATGGGCAGGCAGCCGTCCAACCTATGCTGCCCCTGCCCGCCTGATGAGCCAGCACTGTGGGATGTATGCCCGATCAGCGCTACACCTTTGTTGATCCACCACTGGATCACGGGGCCCTTGTTACCATCCTACTCACGCCCCTTTCAGGGCGGAGCGAAGCAGGGCAAACCCCCAGTTGGTCAGGCCCCCAACCGCCCGAAGGACTAACGGGGCGCCGTCGCGGTTCTCCAGGACCCTGCCCTGAGGATCCTGGTCTTTGGCTCTGGCACCCCTATTGTGCTGCGCAGAGGTACCCTTACTGTACCCGTCTGCCGCAGAGGTACCCTTACTGTACCAGACTGCTTCCAGATCGCCCTGTAACTCCGCCTGCAACGCAAAAGAAAACATTAAAACCTTCATTACACCTTGCCCACCAGCCCAGCCGCAGGGTAAAGGGAAGGGAGGGAGAGCGGCGTGGCTGGCGGAAAGAGGCCGCTGGGAGGGTCAGAGGGTATACATACCCTCCCTCCCCCTGGGCGTACCGGAAGTGACGCCCACACCCCCTGAACAGCGGGCTCCAGGCAGAAGCCCTCTGCTGCTAGAGCGAGGGGTAGGCTTGTGCCGCAATGGCACTAAAGGGCCGCCCTTTTAGGGGGCCCCCTTTGGGGGCGGCAGGCAGCCAAAGTCTTTAAAGTCATTCTGTGGACTTCAGTTGATGTAAAATTGTAGTCCTACTTTTATGTTTGAGGAATATCCTGGTGTTTTGGCTTTCAAAATCTGGTCACCCAAGATATGGCAAACTTTGCTACCTGCACTGATGTAGGCCTCCTTACATCGCCTTTTGGCTGAACTGGCATCTATCCGACCTTGAAGGTAGAAGCATTTTTCTGTTCTATCGACAATTCAAAGATTAAAAATCCCTATTTTCTTTGCGCACCAGTTTTGAGATTATAAGCATTTCTGAGCAACCTACATTCACCTCTAGAAATGTGAATGGATGGACTCGGACCAGAAACTGGAGTTTGACATGTAGCAGGTTTGCCAATGCCTTCCTGTGGGAGGGCGCATGACGCACACAAGTCTGCGAATACTCACCGGAAGTGCGCCATGCTGAAGTCAAACAGGAATTTAATGCAAAACATGGTCTTTGCACAGGTGGTTTTACATCCAAACCTACGGATTTAGGCTGTCATTTAGGTGTTTATTATCATTAATGTGCAAGTCGCAGAGGTCCTTATGAAAAGAAAGATACGGGTCTGTAAAAATACCACAGTAAGGAAACAGAACACCGATTATTTCGATGAGTGACTTCTGCGCTCTGATTTATTTACTTATTTTACTTTTACCAGAAACGCTCTGTTTTGTCACACAATGTACCCTTCAGGGACATGTTACATATTTGGCTAAACTAAAGGAATAGCTATTTCAGGATTTTTTTTCTGATCAGGTTTATGTGGAATATGTGCAGTTTCTATTCGAATGTGAGAACACTTTTTAGTAAATTAGTCCGAATGTGTGTCATAAATATGTAGGATTAATATGGTGAGTTATGAAATCTATCGCTGGCAGGCATGTACCCCCCCTCCCCCCGTTAGTTGTTAGATTTTCAATTTAAGGAGAACTGTACGCACACAGCACAAAAGTAAGAACGTATGTAATGTATGTATCTTCGCCATTTTCACGGATTGAGTAGCTTGAGGGATCGCTATGTCTTGAGGGTATTCTAATAATTCTGCTATCTCTTTCAATAAAAACACCCCACAAGGACGCACATTTACACACACAGTCACCACCCACCCATTCATGGATGGACACATACACACAGTGCTCACACAGGCGTGTACACACACATACACACACACATACATTTGTTAGCATCCTTGTGGGGACTATTTGTGGATTTCTACACACACACACACACGCACACACATTCACCATTCCTGTCCCATCACAATCCCATCGCCCAAACAGTCCCAACATATTTACAACACTTTGAATAGCATTAAACTTCACCGCCATCATAAAACCGGTCATTGCAGGCGGCAAGATCTCAGCCCAAACGGGCCAGTTAGCAGTTGCGAAGAACCCAAAACTTCAGGATTTCTCAATTTCTTCACAGGAGGAGCTCAACTGATGCCAGACAATGGTCCAGGGCCTGGCAAGGCACATCTTGGAGATCAGGAACTCAACTTAGTGGAGGCCAGCTGGGATCAGACAGGTCCAGGCAGGTGCCGTGCAGCAGGTCAGCTGGACAGTTGCTGGGAGGCCTCTGGAGCATGTTGTGTCCTTGTAGCTCACATCAGGAAGTCAGCCACCTGACCCTTGGAGCCACTTTGGTAGTCCTGGAATCAAGCAGCTTCAAGAAGCAGGGCAGTCCTCTGAGGGTACAAGGCAAGTTTCAAGCAGCAGGGCAGACCTCTGGTAGCTGCAGTGTTTTTTTTTTAGGGGTGGGTGTAACTCACATATTTCAGTGTAGCATAATCATGGGGAATTGCCTTAAAATTCTGCAAGATTAAGCATAATTACAGGAGAAGAGTAATTATGGGTTTTGTGCCATTTCTTAATGCAAACTGATCCCTCAAGTCCAAAATGGGCACTAGAAGGCATTTTGCACTAAACAAAAGAGCTAAATGTGCGGTTGGGGTAGAATTTTCCCTTCAACTTACTCCCAGCACCTAGCGCTATTTTCTTAGCACAAAATGCACCCTTGCATTCAAAATGGATGCAAGGATGCATTCTGCGTTACGAAATAGCGCTAAATGCAGCAAAACATAAATAACGAGTGGCCGCTCACAGTCGTTAAATGTGCGCTTGTGGTAGGATTATTTTCCCCTCAATTATTCCTAATTATGCAAGCAAACGTAATCGCATTATTATTGGTAATTGTGCAACATTGGGTGAAGCGGAATTACCAAAATTGCACCCGATTACGCTGAGGCCTATTTATTTTGCCATGTCGATTTGGCAGTTTAAAACTCTACACAGGCTGCAATGACCCGCCTGAGACATGTTTTGAAGGGCTACTTAAGTGGGTGGCACAATAAGTGCTGCAGGCCCACTGATAACATTTAATTTACAGGCCCTGGGTTCATGTTGGACCATTTTACTAGGGACTTTTAAGAAAATTAAATGTGTCAATCAGGTATATGACAATTTTACCATGTTTTAAGGAGTGAGCACAAGCAGTTTAGCACTGGTTAGCAGTGGTAAAGTGCACAGAATACTAAAGCAAACAAAAATTAAATTCAGAAAACAGGAGGTGAGAAGACAAAATGTTTGGCGGTGAATCTGCAAAGATGGTCAAGTCCAACACTCACATATTAGAGAACTGTACACTGATTTTCCTTGAAGTTAAACTAAAAAGTGATTGTTGTGGTATTGTGTTGGAACAGTCCTTTTTGTCAATGAGCAAGTGGAAAGACTATTTATGCATTTTGGAATGATTTTTAGTTAAGTATTTTTTACTGAAGATTCATAAATCGATAACAAAATACATAGCGAATGCAATACAACAATGATAAACATTAGAGATTGTTACTATTGCTAAAGGTGTTAGAACCAAGAAGAGAAACCTATGAATACAACACAGCAATATCAAAAGAAAACAGAGACAGAAAGATAAGGAAAAGAAGGAAATGAAAGGAGACAGTAGGAAGAAAGAGGAGGGGAAAGGATAGAAAGAAGCAGAAAGAGAAGTGAAAATATGAGAACTAAGATATTGGTGAATGAGAGGATAAATATGAGGTAAAGGGTAACCAATAAAATTCTGATTTGATCTTCTGACATAGCGATAATGAAGAAACATTGGAGATTCTATGTTCATCACAAATAAAATTCCACCATGTTGATACAGATAATTTAGAAGTACCTTTCCAACAAGAGAATATAACTTTAAAAGCAAGCGCAATGAAAAGATCAAATAACATATGTTTAGGTGGAATATGGTCAAAATCAGGTGACATAAATCAGAAGAAAACATTCTGAATTGATAGTTGAATATTACACTGGAAGATCTTTAAACATTTGCACTAGATAACTTTCCAAAATTTAAACACATGAGAGCAATAGTAGAGTAAATGAATTAGAGTACCATTGGACGTAGAACATGACCAACATAATAGAGAAGTAGATGAATCAAATTTAGAAATACACTCAGGGATAATAACAGCTCTATTATAAACATAACATAGAGACTGTGTAATACGTGCAGCTTTGGAGGTAGTAAACATTTTAAGCCATATTTTATCCCATTGATGAACAGAGAATGATACAGAAAGATTATTTCCCCATAATAAGATCAATAGAATTTTTTAACCATATAGAAGTTGGTAATAATACAATTTTGTATATATAAACAGCTTTGGGGATGGAATTCCAATCAATATTAATTAAAGGTGTAAAGGATGTGAATGATGCGAGATAAGGAGGAAAGTTGTGAGTTAATAAAAAAGATTGGAAAGCAGAGATTATTCAGTCTTATTCCTGTAAAAAAGAGTTAGGCAAGTTATATTGTGCTTGTAGTTGGGGAAAAGGTATAACAGAATTATGTCTTACAAGTTGATGGACAAATATGATACCTTTCTCTTTCCAATGTTTAAAATAAACTGATTTGCAATGAAATTGAATAAACTTATTATACCAGATGGAAAAGGAGAGAAAACATTGATGGAAATCAAGTCCCGCTAAAAATATTATATGTAACAAATTCTGAGAGTATTTTAGAATCAGGTATTTGGAAATAAAAGTTCAATTAGACATGTAAACCACATCTTTAAATGAAAAATCCTTCAATAAGGAGTGTTTAAATACAATCCATCATGGTATGGGAGAATCTTGAAAACATTAATTAAGCCATACAATCGCCAAATTAAAAAAGCAGAGTGATAAAACTTAAAGTCAGGGAAACAGACATTTAACTTTAGATAAGGCAATACGTGAATGTTTGTTATTCCAAAGAAATTTGGTACAAATAGAATTTATCTGGGAAAAGTAGTAGTTGGGTATTTTGAAAGGTAACATAGAAAGTGTATAAAGAACATGTGGCACAATCATCATCTTGAGGGTATCTAATCTACCCCACAATGATAAATGAAGGGGAGACCAGACTGTAAGTAGTTTCTGTATTTTAAGCTTTAAAATATTAAAATGTATGGCTAAGAATGCTGGAAATAGTAAGAGAAAACCACACACCTAGGTATTTAATTCTGGAAGGGCACCATGTAAAATTAAAGTTTACAAACATATATTGATTACACAAAGAATTCAATAGTAAAACATCTGTTTTGGAGAAGTTCAATTTATATCCAGGGATGTTGAAGTATAAGTTGATCTCTTGTAAAAAAAAAAAAAGAGTTAAGTAGGACAAGGTATTAGACATGTATATTAAAACATCATCAGCAAATGTATATAACTTAATTTTGAGGGAACTGTATTTAAATCCGGAGATATGTGTGTTACAACATATGCATTCAAGGAAGGGTTCTAGGCAAAGAATAAAAAGTAAAGGGGAGAGAGGACAACCTTGCCTGGTACCTCTGTGTAAATTTAAATAAGAGGAGAATTGTCCATTAACACAAACACTAGCTCTAGGGTCAGAAAATAATAATTTTATGAATTAAATACATTTAGGGGCGAAGCCAAACCAATGGAGAGTAGTAAACATAAATTGCCAATTAATGCGGTCAAATGCCTTTTTGGCATCAAGAGATAGAGCTGCAAGGAGAGATTGATACTTCTTACCCAATGAAAGAATATTAGAGAACATTCTGGCATTGTCAGCAGCAAGTCTACCCCTAATGAAACCAGATTTATCAGGCTTGACAAGGAGGTTTTCAACATTTTCTAGGTCAGATGCTAGAGAAATGAGCCATTAGCCTTTGAATTCAGAAGAAAAGAATTTAAAAGCTCAAGTAGTTTGATGGCAAAAAAAGACAAAAAAGAGGAAAGAAGTTCAATAAAAAATCGATCTAAGACCAGAGCTTTAGCTTTTTTAGGAATTTGATAGTTTTAATAATTTCTTGAAGAGTTATGTTGGCTTCTAATGTTTTGAATTTATCAGGGATGGAACGAGGATTGGGAAGACCATTACAAAAAGTCTTTATATCATGTTCTGAGGGATTGGTAGTCTCTGTTTACAGTGATTTGTAATGAGTTTGGAAAACACTGCAAATATCAGAATCAGAGGTTGCAATATTGTTGGTGATTACATTACAAATGGGCCCAATATTTTTACTCTCGGATTTAATTTTTAGATAATTAGCCAACATTTTACCCGCTTTGTTTTGACCTCCATGGAATTTAGATTTAACCTTAAGTAGGATGTTATGTGCATCAGTAGTGGCAAGCTTATTGAGGGTAGACTTGGCTGTAATCAATTCATGTAAAACGGAGGGAGATTTAAAGGTGAAGTAAGCTTAAGCAATGAAAGATATTGAGAATTAAATTTATTTTCCCTTCTAGCAGAATAAGCAATAGTAAAGGCTTGAAAGGAAGCTTTGAAAGCATCCCAGTTATTAGGAATGGAATTTTCAATAGATTGGTTAATTTGAAAAAACTCATTAATAAAAGCAGTGGCTTCTGTAATAAAATTGTTGTACGATAGCAGGAAGCTGTTGAATCTCCAACGGCCTGTTTTAGAGTCATTGAGGGATAAATCAAAAGAGGATAAAACAAGGGCATGATCTGAAACAAAATGGAACCATTTTCTGAGGATTAAATACAAGGAAGTAAGGATTACGAGTTTGGCGGTGTAGGAGCGGGACGTGGCACCAGCGCCTTGCTCTCACACCCTGCCAAACTCGACCGCCCGCCAGATTACGAGTTTCCTCATGGTCTGGCGTGTGGTCCTTTGGTGGCCCCACGCCGGTACTTATTAGAAAGACATCGCAACGAGAGCACCAAAGGCCATTCCTGCAAGGCATGGACTGTGCAGTCCATGCCGTGCAGGAAAAGGGGTGCATGTACTCAGGTGAGCACACCTTAGTTTCCACACCACCAGCATTTTTATGACATGAGCACCGCCATGAGAGTGCTGATCCCCGGCGGTTGCAGCGGTCCTATGGCGGTCTGACCACCAGAGTCATAATACGCCGGTCGTACCATCTGCCACAGTACCTCCACCTTCGATGGACCGCCAAACTCGTAATTAGGCCCTTAGTAACTAAAATGTAAGCATTTCCTGATGACATGGTATGATGTTCATTTTTTACACCTCAAATAATGGACGAGTGGCAATGGACAATTGAAATACCTTATGGGATTTATCAGGATTAAATTTGCATTTAGATTTCCTATCAGTAAAGGGATCCAACCAATGGTTAAAATCTCCTGCTATAACAATGTTGGGATTATCAATGGAAGCCGATTTTATTTTAATGTTATGTCAGAAGTCAGGATCAGGCTTAACTAGACCATAGATATTGAATAAAGAAATCTGTTTATTATGAATGATGGCATTAACCAATACCCATCGTCCATCAGTGTCACATTGAGTTGATACAATCTGTACATTTAGCGATTTATGAAAAATGATGGCAACACCACCATTACGATTAATGGCTGGAGAGAAAACAACTTGGCCTATCCATTGCCGTTTTAGTTTAAGCAATTCAACATCAATACAAT
This sequence comes from Calotriton arnoldi, assembly GCA_963921515.1. Lineage (NCBI taxonomy): Eukaryota > Metazoa > Chordata > Amphibia > Caudata > Salamandridae > Calotriton > Calotriton arnoldi. Next base: position 733,443 of record CAWUFW010009730.1, on the reverse strand, counting down.
GAGTTTCCTGTAAAAAAAGTAAAATGTGAATTAAATTTTGACAGATGAGAGAGTACTTATTTTCTTTTGACAGGATAGCCAGACCACGAATATTCCACAAGACAATGTTAAACATATTGGGGAGTAAGAATAGGGAAACAGGAACATGGGTGACAAGCTGAAAAAAGCGGAGAGGGAGACAAAAAGACACCGTTTATTAATATATTTTTTGGGGGGTTTTTGGTCCTCATTCCACAGCCAGAATTTCCATGAATCTCTAAAGGAGAAGGAAATGCCAAATGATGTTTCCAGCACACGGGTACTGGCTGTATTTTATTGCTGAATAGATTTTGTCTATCTGATCCTATGGTTCACTCAGCAGAGCTGTGCGGTAATCATTAGACCAATGAGTCTCTATTTCACCATGCAGTAAACGGATGCCATCTTCTCTCAGCATACCCCTTGTCGCATGCTATGTCGGACTCACTAAAATACCTAGCTGTGTTAACCCAATCTCTACTTAGTGGTGGTTCAGATAGGATACATTTTTTACAAATTTCTCTTCCCGCAATTAATATCAGGAGAAAGAGTAGGGCCTTTGCCACTTATTCCATGCGTTCGGTGCTGGGTCTATCTCCAATAAAATGAAGGAGTGGCTTACCTTCACTGCTGCGCCCAGAATTTCGCTCAGAGCCCAACTGACCTCACTCCAAAAGACAGCTAACTCTTGGCACTCCATAAACATATGTTTGTTGTGTGCTACCAGCGTGTTGCATCTCTTACTTGCCATAAGTCTTGACATGTGAGCTCTTGCAAGTCCTTCTTCCAGATCTGGTGGGGCTCCAATTTTGTCTTGCCCTCAGCTGCAACCATATCCCCATACCATAGGGATACTTCTTTTTTTACCTGTTTGTTCTTCCCAAGGAGGACTTTGTGCTCACAGTTTCCCCCCTTCGGCACGCACTGTGCTGTCCACCATGAAAGCAGCTGGAAAAACTTAAAATTTGTTCACGCAGAAAGCTCTAGCTAGGAAATGGGGGATTCACCATCTCTAAACTCCCCCCAAGTTTTGAAACCTGCTTTCCACAGTGGATGGCTAAGACCACCTTTTAGCCATTCCGGGGTACCTGGTGTGTCCCAAATTGGGGTCAGATCTGAGTAGTATTGTATCCCCATCAGCTTCTGACCTGACCCGGAAGCTGTTCGTTGACTGCAAGGAGGCCGGACTAATCTTAAAAGGTTTTTAAACTACCGGCTGTATAAGTGACAGAGCAACCACAACAGTTCATTCGCCATATATATTGATCAAAATAACGGCGAAGATCTTGTTTCTGGATTTTATATTTCCGATCACGGCGCATCCTTTGATTCTATTGATGTTCCAGTTTATTTTTATCACTGAACTCGGGCACAATTAGTGCATAATAATAGAACGGTGGCATCAACGAACACTCCTAAACTTATAAGATTTCTAACTCTAAGGTTGTTGATGAGGTGAACATTTCCAATCCCTCATTCCTACAAATTTGATTCGTCAAAAAGTCTAGTAAAATTGAACTCTAGCAACGTTTTAAAGTGTTTTTAGAAAACTGTCCTGAAGAAGGTGTACATTTGTCTACTCACCGAAACGCAGCGTCGACAACTCTGTTTTCTTGTGATTTTGTATTTTATTATGAAATGTTTTTAATCTTGATTGTGTATATATTTGCAAATAAATATTAAATTTTATATGTCTTATTTTAGTTTGGTTTTAATATTGTATGTTGCATTGACCCACTGGTATTGTAGAGTATAAAATTGTATGGATTCCTGTCTTCACTCCGACCACCAGCACTGTGTAGTACCTTAGTTACAAAATTAATTTTTAATAGGGACTTGCTTGTTTTTTTGTTTTTTTTTATGTATTTACCCAGTCCCTGACTGGAATTTAAGGGTACCTCCCTTGTTTATTCTTTAATGTCCACCATGAAAGCAGCTGGAAAAACTTAAAATTTGTTCACGCAGAAAGCTCTAGCTAGGAAATGGGGGATTCACCATCTCTAAACTCCCCCCAAGTTTTGAAACCTGCTTTCCACAGTGGATGGCTAAGACCACCTTTTAGCCATTCCGGGGTACCTGGTGTGTCCCAAATTGGGGTCAGATCTGAGTAGTATTGTATCCCCATCAGCTTCATGACAGAGACCCAGATTTTAAGTGCAGTTTAAAGGATCTTCAGGACATGGGGTCACCGTATTTATATTGAAACTTTTCTGCTCCTAAATCCATGAGCTTGGTTGTGTAAAACAATCGCCATTAGGTAGCATCTGGGGAGTTTGCCCAGGGTGAAAAATGTTTACTTGGAAAGCATAGCAGTATTTCTGAAAGTCCGGTAGGGTGAGCCCCCCGCCCCGTTTCAACTGACTCCTTAGCTTTTTCCAAGCAATTCTTGCACCCTTGGGGATGCCCATACAAAGCTAGCTATCTTACCCTGTAACCTTCTAATCTGCTTAGTCGAGAACATCAAAGGAATGGTATTAAACAAGAAGGCCACTTTTGACTGTACCATCATCTTGGTGATATTGACCCTTTCATAAAACCGTTTATTCATATTGACATAACATATAAGTAATATAAACATAGTAATAAATAAAATGCAAATTACCCCTCACATAATCACAAGAAGAAGAGAACAGAAAGAAGAAATAGGAGATAGACAAAAAGATGAATAGACAGACCAAGGATAGAAATCCAGATCTGAAGAGAAAAGCATAGAAATTGAGCATGAGACGTGTCAGCACCTGAAAGAAGAACAACAGTAGGGAGATAAAAAATAAAATAAATTTAATAAGCCATATGCTCAAGAATTTAATGAAGAAACTGAAAAAAACATGCACATAGCAAAAATTCTTAATAACGTTGAACAGTAGTGTCCATAGTATGAGATGAAATATTCTGACTAAGTGATTTTAATTTAGCAGGATCGTCAAAAGATCATGAAGTGCCTTCATTGGTAATTTTGCATAAACAGGGGTGTAGAATGCCATAGTGAATATTCAATAGTCTTATTTGAGGTCGCAGGGCAAGGGACTCTTTTCTTCTGGCATTTGTAGTATTAGAGAGGTCATGAAAGATCAACATGTGGCCGGACCAAGTGGTGACTTTTTTTTGGTGGCTTTCAAGACATTTAGAAGGTCCGTGAATTCCAAAAATAGCATGATGATACCTCTAGGTTAAGAGGAATGAGGTTGAGGACGACCAAGATGGTGTGCCCATTGAATGTTAAGAGACGGAGTGTTCGAAAGATCAAGTAGAGCGAGTAAAATTTTCTTTAGGAAGACAAGAAGGTCAGGACCCTCAAGATTCTCCGGTAACCCGTATAAGCAAAGGTTTTTCCGTCTATTTCTATTTTCAAGGTCCTCAGCATGCAGTTTAAGTTTTTGGATTTCTTGCTCGAGAAAAGGAATTTTGATGGCCACATCTTGAAGATTGCTAACATGTTGTTCCATTTCAAACATTTTTCCCTCTATAATGATCTACTGGTCCTCTATTTGTTGACGTTTTTCATATGTAGCGCACATGAAAGGCTTGTGACCCCTCACCGCATCGAGAATAGCGTCCACAACAGGATTGCGAGGAGACATAATAGGTGATGGAGGATCATTTTTTGCCCTTTTAGGTTTCGTGCTAGAAGAAGTGGATTTAGCAGTTGAAAGTAGATCACTGGCTATTTTGACGTAGTGTATAGAACAATGTGGAATCGTCTGGAAGGGCTTTGCCCTGCCCATACGATATGACAATGGCGCAAGCAGAAAATACTATTACTAAAACATAGTGCAGCAGCCTCAAAAGGACATTAGCACAGAATTCAGTTCACTATTAAAGTCAGATGACCAAAAGAAAAGGGAGACAAGCTTCTGTATTTTCAGGCCATCAATAAAGTAAAGAACTGAGTCAAAAATATGGAGTAACTCTGTGAGGAAGGCAGAAGAAAAGTGAGCAGAGGAAACTCACTTATATTGTGCTAAACACGAGGAAGAATTCCATTATAAATACTGGCATGTGGGCAGCATGCTTAAAAATGACTCCGCAGAGAATATTTGTAAGAAAGTGCCCTCTTTTCGCATGGTTGCCCCCACTTTTTGCTAAACTGCTGATGTGCTTTGACCGAGTGTGCCCTGGGTTCCTGCCAAACAGGTACCCAGGGCCTATGTTCTCCCCCTAAAACTGCATTGAAAACAAAACCCAATTGGCACTCTTTGGCCACAGGTCAGTCCCTTGTACATGGCACCACAGGTACCAAGGGTACTGTGGCCAGGGATGGCCTCTAAGGGCTGCAGCACTTATTATGCCACCCTTAGAGGCCATGTACCTTTACACATACACACTGCCTTTTCAGGCTGCGTGTTTTGGTGCAGAACAAAGTGAAGAGTCGACATGGCACACATCCCTGTGTGCCATGCCTACAACCCACTGCCCTGGCATAGGTCAGCCACCCCTCTAGCTGGGGGCACTATACCAGTGGTGAGGGTACAGGTGCATGAGCCCAGTACCCCTACAGTGTCTAAGTCAATTCTTAGACATTGTAAGTGCAGTAATGCCATTAAGAGTATATGGTGCTGAGAGTTTGTCATTACGAACCCCACAGTGCCTCAATGGCTTTACTGGAAACTTGGAAGTTTGGTATCAAACTTCTCAGCACATTAAACCCACACTGATGCCAGTGTGGGATTTAATGAAAAATGCACACAGAGGGCATCTTAGAGATGCCCCCTGAAAAACGACCTAACACTAGTGTCCAGGCTGAGTGGCTGCTTGCCAGCGACCACCACCAGCATGTTTCTGGAGCCCTGGGTCGAGAGCCTGCTGCTCTCGGGGGTCTGAAACAATGCACATCCTGGGACGAGGTGCCAAGCCTCCTCCCCCAGGATGGGCAGGGTCCACGAAGGGGAAGCTTCAAAGGCTTGCCGCCTTTGTGAGCTTCCCCAGGCCTGTTGCTGCTCCCAGCTAGCTATCAAAAAGTTAGAAGTCACATCTTAGTCTTTATTTAGGCAAACATAAATATTTTATGTAGTTAAGAAAAGGCAGGAAATCTTCTAGCATGGCTCAGCAAGAGAAATGAGGAAGAGAGATGGATGGTCAAACTAGAGGGTGTCACTGGGCATGTAAGTAAGAGCAGTGATGAATAGCACAGACATTAGACACATATATCCACTTCTATTAAACAACAAGCCTTGATCATGCTTTGTCTCTTTTTCATCAATGTCCATCTTAAGATATTGAAGCTTCAGTGCAGGTTATATTGACGAAATAAGTTCATAATATAGAATCTTTTGATGGTACACTTGTTCGAATAACATATTCCTTTACACATGCAGATATCATTATGAAAACATTGTTTTTGAAATAATCGCTCTGACACATTTTCATTTGATAGTTGGAAGGGAATGGCTTACTCACAGTAGCCCTTAAAAAATTAACATCAAAGCTACGCTAAGCTCTTCTATACTGCACTCTTGTTCATCTACTTGACCCCTCTTAAAAAATACTTACATTGGTCACAATTACATTTCAAAGAGAATCTCTGCTTAACCTCTGGTAGCTATGGCACAAGCAACATGCAAGCCTCAGAGAAGAACAGGTTAATTTTAAGAAGTACCAACAATTTTAAAGTAAAGATCACAACACAATGAAATTCCCAAACGAATTTAGAAAAATAGATCTGTATGTAATGAGCAAAAGGATACCAAGATCGTTAAATTAATTTGAGGTGAACCAGAAATATAAATTTTTAAAGTTTTAGGTCCAAAGGCACCTGGAAAAAGTAAAGCACCAAGCAAAAGACACTGTTCACGGTTGATTGGGCCTATCGAGATTTTGGGCCAACCGTGATGGACCAATGGAGTGATGGAGTGAAAGTCATAGAGAAAATCATCAACAGAAACCTCACCAAATACATCAAAAACCACCAACACCTCGACACCACTCAGTCTGGTTTCAGGGCAAACTATAGCACGGAAACTACCCTCATTGCTGCCACAGAACACACGACTCTGAACAGAGGAGGCACAGCAGCCCTCATCCTCCTGGACCTCTCCTCAGTTTTTGACACAGTCTCCAACCCCATCCTCATCCAAAGCCTACACGACATCGGAATTCAAGGACACACACTCTGATAGATCTGTTCCTTCCTGACTTGAAGGACCCAGTCAGTCAGCCTGGTACTATACAGCTCGGATGCTCACAACCTCATCTGCAGCGTTTCGCAAGGATCTTCCCTGAGCCCAACCCTCTTCAACACATACATGATGCCCTAGCCAGCATCATATGCTCTCATGATCTCAATGTCCTCTCCTATGTTGATGATACATAAATCATTCTCTCCCTCACTGACAAGACGCCCAGTACCCGGATCAGGTTCAATGACTGGAATTGCCCACTGGATGATGACCAACTGTCTAAAGTTGAACAGCAACAAGACATAATTATGATTTTTGGGAAGAGCACATCACCGTGGGACTTCACCTGGTGGCCAACAGAGCTAAGACCGACACCCACCCCCACTGCCCACACCAAGAACCTCGGGGTCATCATCTACAGCAAACTCGACATGACCGCCCAAGTCAATGCCGTCACAGCTTCATGCTTCCATACCCTGAAGATGCTGAGGAAGATTTTAAAATGGCTTCCAATCAGCAACGGGAAAACCGTCACGCATGCCCTGGTCATAAGCAAGCTAAACTACGAGAACACCCTTTATGCCAGGATCAACAAAAAACTCACCAGAAGGCTGCAGACCATTCAGAGATCGGTGGCCAGAATCACGCTCAACCTCCCATACCGCACTCATATCGCACCACACCTGCAGGAGCTCCACTGGCTCCCCATTCACAAACAAGCACATTTCAAACTCTTCACCCACACTTTCAAGGCAAAAAATAACACTAGCCCAGCATACCTAAAAAATCGTACCTGCTTTCACAAACCTTAGACACCTCCGCTCGTCCGGCCTCCTACTTGCACAAATCCCATGCATTAAGAAAACCAGATCCAGCTTTCAAGCCTTCTCCCACATCGCTCCTAAAGCTTGGAACGACCTGCCCCTACACATAAAAGCCTCCTCATCACCTTCTTGAATTCCACAAGAAGCTGAAGACCTCACTTTTTGAGTAGTCCCACTGGTCCCTAGGTGAGCCTAAACTCACAACTGCTCAGCGCCAGGATACCCTACCGAGTGATAGTGTGCTATACAAATCTGCATAACATAACACCAGGAAGGTCATCCTAGTCAAGTTTTTACCTTCGAACTTAGTAACTTTTTTAAAGTCAACATCCTCCAAAGAAACAGGCCTGGAAGCCATAGCTGGGCAGAGTGACTGAGGCTAATCAAGCATTCCACCCATCATTCTTTAAATTCCTCAGTGCAACACCCTAAATTGGGTGAAACTAGTCTAGGGTTGCTTATTCCTGTTCAGAGAGGACCTGTCATGGCAGTTCGGCAGGACTGTTTCTACTGGACAAGGGTAAAGTCTGAATTGCATACAACTAGTTCCTGTCAGAGGTAGCATGGTGAGCAAAATAACAATGGACTGGAATGTGGTCCAAAGTAATTAAAGGGGCTGAGATTAATTCAAGAAGGCACAGACGTGGATCCTGTGCTCACAGTGCTGCTGGAGCCAAGCTGCACCTTACTGATAGTGAAACCAGACTGGGGTTACTTGTGTTCCCATTCATAGGTGACTTGGCCTGGCATTTCAGGCTGGACTGTCCCTACTGGAGCAGAGTAAATACTGATTTGCATACGGCTGGTTCTTGTCTGAGGTGCCATGGCAGGCAAAAGAACGATGGACTGAAATGCGGCCCAGAGTAATTACCAGTGGCTAGGATTAATTAAAACATTCTACTTATCAATTTCTTGTATTCCTCTTGCCGGGCAGGATTCCATGAGGTCCCACTGAACCAGTTTTCAGTCTAGCAAAAAAAAACTCTGAGCGGGCTGAATTACGTTTTCTTGCCCACCTTTGATGCAACCTCCGGGGACAAGCCATAGCCCCTTTTCCTTGTCCTCCAGAGGTGGAAAAATGGCCAGGTCAAAATCATTTCCTAGTGCTAGAAACGTTTCTCATGGTCAGACCTGTACCTAATAGCTCCTCAGGGCAGGCTTCTAGGCACTAGGGGGCACATGCATCAACATAAGGAATTGCAATTCCTTAATAGCGATTTTTTAGAAATATCTATTTAGGAATCGCAATTCCTTATGCATGTAGGAATCGCAAAAAAAATGTGATTCCTACATATTCCTTAATTGCGAATTGCAAATTGCGATTTGCAATTAAGGAATAGCTTCCCATTCATTCCTATGGGCCTAGAGGCCCATAGGAATGAATGGGAATTGCATGCGCAATTTGCGAGTACCAAATAGGTACTCGCAAATTGCGCATGCAATTTCAAGGGTGCAAGGGTGCCAAAAGGACACCCTGATGCACCCCTGAAATTGCCATGTGACCACATGTTGCGCACACACATGCCCCAAGGGCATGTGTGTGTGTGACATGGAACTTTGAAAAATGCACTTTAGGTGCATTTATCAAAGTTTTCGCAAATTACCATCAACTTTAAATTGATGGTAATTTGCGATCCCTATTTGCGAAATCGCAATTTAAAATTGCATCATGCATTGCATTTAGGGAATCGCAATTCGCGATTCCCTAAATGTATTCATAATTTAAGTAATCGCAAAATTTGCGATTACTTAAATTGTGAATTTGCATTTGGGTTGATGCATCCCAAATGCAAAGATACCGATCGCAAAGGGGCAGATTCTGCAAATCTGCCCCTTTGCGACTCGGTATTTAGAATGATGCATGTGCCCCTAGATCTCTCTCCAACAAGGTCTCCTGCAAGATCTGTGTATCATCCAGGCCCTCTTGAAATCAGGAGGCCTGTTTTATGTGTCCCTGAAGCAAGTACTTAGGAGGCTGAGCACTTGACCCTTGGACCCTGGAGATCAGTTCCAGTCCTTGGGTGCCAGCAGGATTATTCAGGAGTCCTTGAGTGAGTGTTCAGCTTCATGCTGGAGTAAGGAGTCTTCTTCAGGAGGAGTCATCCCTAGTGCAGGAATTTTGTGGGAGGTGGTGGATGAGGTGTGAGATTTATCCAGTGCACTAGCCAGTGATTGGAGAAAGTCTGCCACCCAATACTATCTATTTTCTCACAGGCGCCCATCCCCTATTTAGATGATATTTCCTCACATCTGCATGACAGCAAAGTAAAATAAATCAACCTGTGACATCAATTAGCAAATAGCAGCCCATATAACATACTCCCTGGTGTAGCCCACCTATCCACATGCAATGCAATCCAAGATGGCCCTAACTTGATGATACTGGCCTACACTACAATTATAGATATGGGCAGCTGCATCCATTCTCTACAATGCCCCATGCTTATGTGTAGCGTTGTTCTCCATACCATATTGAAGCACGTTTCTGAACTTAATGCATCTCACACAACACCTCCCATCAATGCCAAACTTCATTGCACACAGTGTCAACCGTGCACTCCAAAAGCTGCCAGGAACCTCACACAAATTGGCGCACTTCTGGATCTTTTCAGGTACCTGAAGTCCCATATAAATGGTAAAATACAACATAATGAAACACAATATATTCAATCATAAGCCTACATGGTACATGCTATGGGTCTTACGTCTTTCCCATTTCAGAGATGGAGAGTTTCTTTGGTCCTATTTGTTTACTCATAGTAGTTGAAAATGGCGTCTCAGCATGAAACTGACCTTGTGTCTTGTGTTGTTCAGCACGGGTCACAGAAGCAACCTGGACGTGGCTGGAAATACATCCCGGCGAAGCTTGAATGGCGACATTCCTGTGGACACCATAAACCAGCGAGTCTTATGCCAGTCAGTTTGAATTGCATCTGCAGTCAGTCATGTCGTAGCTGCTTTTACAACTTTAGTCGGAAGCACTTTTTTTTAGTTTTTGGTGGAAATATTGATTTGGTGTTCACTACAGTGATGAAAAGGGAAGTTACCCGCGATTATCTGGCTCGTGTCAAAAGAAAAATAAAGCAAACCAAATAAACCCTTCGGAAAGGAAGCATTAAAAGTGAAATTAAGCGGCCCAACAGTTTGCTTTGCTTCCGCTTCTGGAACGTTCCTTCCTGTACCGTGAGGCCAGTGATAAATTCTCATGTATAACTGGAGGGCTTTGACATTCTCCTCGTACGGGACTTTCTATCATTCATTATTGCTAAGAAGTTTACTCCAAAGCCAGCACACCAGAAGGAGTCACTAAGAAAGAATACTGCTGAGAAACACCTGTGTAATTCAAGGGTAGTTTAAGAAGCTCTGGACAAGGTGTCTACAGTGAAGAGAATGTATCACTGCAAACATGCTCTTTGCGGAAGTACAAGGGAAAGAGTAGGCCGAAAGGCAAACTAGGGCTTTGCTCTGCATGAATGCACTTGTGTTGTCCCCAGTGATTGATTTGCGACGGTGGTTGCAGGTGGGACCCGCCAGCACTTATTTTTGGGGCCCAGCACTTCCTCATCAGACTTTCACCCAGAGTAAGAGAGAGACAAACACAAAGGGAGAAAAGTAGGAGGAAGAGAAAGACGGAAAACAGTGACAAAGGGTGAAAGCAAGGGTGAAAAAGAAGCTACCAGAGCGAAATAAAGGCGTAGGGGGTGTCTGCTAGGGAAGAAAGAAGAACGAGATGCAATCCTGTCTGCGGGCCTCACGAAAAACTTTGGGCACGGAAATTATTATTTTACAAATTAAACACTGGTTGTAACAAATAAACCAATGGCATTCTTAAAGGACTTGGGGACAGACATTATTGGCTGTGACCAATGCAAATGGAAAGAAACATTTTAGTGAGTGTCTATGCTGGGAAAGAATCCCCAAAGAAAAACCCTTCCAATAACATTATCTTGGTTGGTCAAAAGTCAAACCGTCTATATAGTAGAGGGAAAAGAGAAAGAAATGTATGCCATTCTTAACTGGCAATACTCTGATTGGCACATCATGGAGTATGAGCTCCCCCACAAACATGGGCAGGTGCAAGGGGGACATCTGGAGCAGTGCAGTGGTGGACAGTGACGGGTGTCGGTAGCATACATGAGGAGGGCGAGTAGGGTGCAGCCAGGCTGTGTTTGGAAACATTTTGGGTTAGTTCGCTGGACAGCTGATACTTTCTGTCCAGAGGGGTGAGGATTCATATAAGTGGACGGGGATGGCAACTGTCAAGTGGCACCAGTCTTCTATGCCCAGAGCAGCACCTGATGTTTTTAAACTATGGGGCGTGCATAGCTGGCCTCCACCTGGGAAGATCTTTAAATATGGCAACTTTTTTCACAGTTAGAATATTAAGGTTGATGATGCAAAAGGGAAAGTGGCATGCAACATGTGCAGTTTTTGCCAGGCCTGTGCAGTCGCCATGACACCCATGAGATTGCTTCTGTTCCTGACTAACTAGGACTCTAGACACTTGGTTTGCAATGGTAAGTTTGTCTTCTGAGCCTCCTTGATTCTTCAAATTAACGTGGATGAGCATTGAAGGCATAGCTCAAGGAAGGTGATGAAGGACGAGTCTAAGTAGAGTGCATGATCATAATCACAGTTGCTATATGGGTGTGAGTATCCAACCAGAGTTGTGAGTACACAACGCTTTCCAATATCTAAAAATGTATAGACATATTTACAGTACAAATTGGAAAAGAAAGAGAAGAACATGTACAAAACACACTACAACAATAAAATGGCTAATGCAGCATAATCATTGTCTATTGATAAAAATCCAATTTACTGTTCAGCAGGCCCCTAAATCATCATGAAAAGTGGAACAACCATGAGAGTGAAAACACTACACAGGAGCAATTCAACGACAAGATTGTTGGATTATCTGCAAATATATTTTGATCACAGCCACTAATTGATCACGGTTACAAACATAAAATAGATGATCTCAATCTTCACACTGAAACTGAGGTACACAGAATTGTAGACCCTTACTGTTTGCTACCCCGCTGTTCCGACACTGTCAGTCGCTGCCTGTGCAGGTAAGAGCGGTGGGGTGGTGGGGCCGGGTTGGGCCGGGTTGGGGGGGGGATTCGACAGACGACCACAAGAGAAAATTAAATAAATAATTAAATTCCCTCATCATCGTCTGTTGAAATCCCCACCTGGCCCCACCACTCTTACCTACATGGGCCGCGACTGGACATTGTAAAGCAAACAGAGACAAATCAAATACAGTAGCAACTGCACGTGCAAAGTAAAGGACAATTTCTCATTGTCCTGAAAGGCATGGGCCTAGTCTTCAGCCCCTTAGGCTCTGACAGTGTTTCAGTGACTTGAAACTGTGTTACTGGATACAGAGAGGTGGGTTGAGGATTATTAGAAGTGGGTGCCTAAAATGGGGATAGGATACCCTGGCACCTGGTTGGTCTTAGAGACTGTGCGTCAATGACTCCTCACTCTGGGAGGGACTAGCTCCATGATGAAGGAGGGGGGAGATCACAGACTGATCCATGGCAATGGGTACAGCCAGTGGCAGCTCCTCCACTAAGGTGGAGGAGCGTCACCCCACTGCTCACGGAACAGTGTAAAAGAAAAAATTAAATGATAATAACTGAAGTTATAATCATTTTATTTTTAGTATCGTCACAGGCGGGGCTTGGCTCCCCTGACGTCGGGGAGGTGGTGTGGTTGCCCTACTCTAAAGTGACATTACACTTTGGCCGGCCATCTCGGGCCGGCCAAAGCGTCATGATCACTTTGCATGTTCTCCACCCAAGATGCTTTACAGCCTGGGTGGAGAACATGCCCAGGCCCCCAGCCCCTGTCTGAGAGCCGAAACATGGTGCTCAGACCAATCACAATGCTGCATTGAAGTGTTGTGATTGGCTGTGGGGAGCCTGGATGCTTCCTGGAAGAGACACGACTTGGGAGAGACGCGGCGAGAACAGGTAAATGAATTTGAATTTTCTTTTCAACTCCCCCCTGCCCCGCCACCCTCTCCTGCCCTGCCACCCCCATACCATACCAGAAGCCACTGGGTACAGCCCACAGACACAAAGGGCTTGCTTGATACAAGTTTCTATCTAGTGCACAGTTGCTGGACTACCACTAAAGAAGAAGGGTTCAATGAAGAAGAAAATAATTTTAAAAAAAAGAGCAGAGAGGGTGTCTGCTCCCCAGGGAGAGTCACAATTTTACTGGGCACCACTCCTCCAGACTCAGATGAGGGGGAAGAGGGGTCAGCTCATGATGTAAACATTTCTGTACTCCTTGGGCTAACTGGTGGGCTTCATACAGGCAAAGACCTTCAGGCTTGTTTCTCACCAGGAGAATATATGCAGCACTCAGAACCACATTGGGAAAGTAACAACAACTGCAAGGTCCTAAAATGTGTCCAAATGTAGTTCAACAAGCTGAAGGGAAGCTCCAGTTTATAAACGCAAATTTAGAGATTTGGGCCCCATTCGATCCCAACCAATGTGAGTGAATCCTCTGTGTTCTAAAGAACAAGCCAGTCAGACTAGGACTCCTCAGTGAGACTTTTGGGAAGACCCCTTTACCAGAATACATTATATGGGCTAATGCAGCTGATTAGGTACACACTCGAGGGGTTTGTTCTGGCAGGATACCATGTGTAGTGCTTTCTAACAGCTCTGGAAACAAAGAAACAATGAAGTAGGAAAAAGGGGGCTGCCCTCAACATCAATCCCACATATTGCCTTCAACATTCTTACAATTATTTACATGTGCTTGAATATCTAAGAGGAACCCCAACTACTGCAGCACTCCTATAGTTTATGGAGCATTAACCATGCACGTGTTCATGCCCCCATAAAAGACTGTTGGGTGTAGGATGGGGGGGGGGTATTAGATTCACACCAGAAGGCTTCATTCTGGCTCCCGGCACGCCATGTTTATCGGCCCTATGGTCAACGTTTGAGACACCCCCCTCCCTCAACTTACGGGCATATTAAAGGTCACAAAGGACCCGTAGCTGACATCGCGCGGCTTGGCGTGCATGGTGCACGTCTGGGGGGATAGGCCGGTCCTGGCTGACCCTTTTGCGGCCTAGAAAGCTTGTGGGATTTGGCCCTGTGGCCCTCCAAATAAAACTATGCGGTAGGCTGTATTTCGTGAGGGCTGAAGAGCAGCTCTAACCTCCAGAATTAGCCAGAGGCACGATTGCTGATTACCGGACCGCGACAAGAGCCCTTCTTTACAGCGGCACTGCAGAAGAGACATTCAGAGCTCAAGGGACATTTAGAGCCCACGTATATAAGCAGATGCACGCTAAATATCGAGTAAATGACGCACACGGTCACTCCTGAATGACTTTCTTGCTGGTCCTTCTGCCTACACCATACTCTTGGCCCCTGCCCATTGGGGCTTACTGCGTCTTGACTAGACCGGATACATGAGACCTGCTAATTTTAATAGCCTCATAGGAGTGTCCCATCAAGATCTGTCAATGACAGTCAATCGGGTATAGTGCCCTGGGACCCATCCGCGCGTATATGCTTGAGCACTCAGATCTATCCTGTCACTGCAAGAGGCCTACACTCTCCCAAACAAAATCCGCAAGGATACTGTTTGACCTGTACACATCCCAACAATAGAGGGACAGTCCTAGTGCTTCAAGGGGGCCCCTATCGCCAACAATACTAACGGACCCCTTGACGTCTCGACACATAGCTGCGCAATGGGAAAACTTAGAACAGATAAAGCGCAGTGTCAGTTGGCCGACGCAGTGCCCCAGGCAACTGGCACAGTAGACACCATGCAAACAGCGGCCCCGAAACCCGCGGATCACGTTGACCACTCGCATCTGTTCGATGAGTTAATGGCAGCAATATTAGACATCAAGTCCACATTAGGTCCCAAAATAGACTCACTCTGTGCTGAAATGGGATTCCTATGAGAAGACCACAAGAAACTGAAGGACAGAGTAGAGGAATCGGCATTGGCATCTCTGCGGCCCACCGTGTCCACAGCTACGGACCAGATCAGGTCTCTTCAAAAAGAGATGGAATACTTGAAGAGCCGGGCGGAGGATCAGGAGGGCAGATCCCGCAGAAATAAAATTCGCATAGTGGGCCTACCAGAGAAAATAGAAGGCCAAAGTATGGAGCTGTATCTTGAGAATTGGTTCTCCATGGATATCCTTGATGGCAAGTTCTCCAAATTTTTCTCAGTCAAACGGGTGCATAGAGTGCCGGGTGGCCCCCCCCCACCCGGGTAACCACCCTCAGGATGATGATTGCAAGATTGTTCAATTATCGGGATAGAGACCATATCTTTCAAGTGACAAGGGCCCATAGCAAATTGAGAATGCCTCGGTACACATTTACCCGGACTTTACGGTGACAGTGCAAGTTAAAAAATGCCTCCGGGAACATGAAATCCAATATTCGTTGCAATATCCCGCTAAGCTGCACATCCGTCATAAAGACAGCAATATCCGTTGTTCTACTCCTGAGGAGGCTTGGTCTTGGATAGATCAGAAAGGGTTTGCACATGCCCCAAACGCACTCTCAGTGGATCTTCATCAATCATGGACCAGGTAGCAAGGGAAAGGGAGCAAGCCATCAAACAGGCGGAACACCTTGGCATCTTCGAATCCCCCTCAAGATCTGAGTCTGACACGGACACGATTCCAGACCAAACACTCCAACTGACGGACACACATCATGCAACCCTGATGGAAGGAGCCCCGATAGTCACCCCGCAAACTGCTGAAGAACTTGGGTGACCTCCTGTCAAAAAAACCAAAGGGCCCAAACCATAAGGTGCTCACATATCACCACCACAGGTTCCAAGCTACTTGACTGTGTGCGGCAACCGTAGGAGCACGCCATGGCTATGGCAGACATGAACTGTTATGGCAGCCATTATGCAGTCGACAACGAAGAACAGCCACGCCCCCATGCACGATAAGTGGCTAATATAGCACCTCTATGTTTTTCCCATCTCTCTCTGCTCATTTAATACTTTTTCTCTACAAAATATCCTTTCGTACATACTCCCTTTTCTTTCCTTTTTTGTTATTTACAGTTTTGTTTATTTCCATTTCAGTGCAGATGGCCTATTGCCCGTTGGCAAGCCGGCCTGGGGTGGAGAGTTGGGTATTACCAATGTTTATTGTAGTCTGTCTGTTCCATTACACCATACAATATGCACAACATGCACACTATAGCCGTACCAAAAATCAGGGGTTAGACGCTGGGGTGACGTTTTGGCTGACATGGGATGCATTCTGGGGGCAGGTAAATTTTTTCACTCTCAGCCTCTAGCACAAAAGATGTCAGGTAATAATTATCTCCTAATAACATGGAATGTAAGGGGACTAGCCGGTTGTGTTAAACGCCACAAGGTCTACCAATATTTACACAGCCATAAGAGCACAATGGCATTGATCCAGGAAACACACCTCACTGCTCCAACCCAGTGGAGAGGTGTGGTGCAGCGGCCAGGGCAGCTGACTTCGGAGCACAGGGTTCACAGTTCGATCCCTGGCTCCGGCGGCAGCTCAGCTCAGCACCATGTGACTCTGGGCAATAGCTCACTTAATTTCCACTACGGCCCCCAGCGCCTTGAGACCCGTAAGGGTGAGTAGCTGCGCTATATAAAAACGGACTTACATTTTTTTTGCATCACTGCGCAAGCATTGGAGAGGCGCAGTGATGGGTACCACATACTCAGGCTATGCTAGGGGCACCCTAATATGGATAGGGCCAGGAACCCCCCTACAGATATCACACACCTGGGTAGACCCAGACGGCCACTATGCGATTCTGGAGGGACTTCTAGACGGCTCCCCAATGACATTAGTCTCACTATATGCTCTAAACTCAAGGCAAGCCTCGTTCTTACAAACGATAAAGCCATCATTACTTAGTGACCCAACTGCACCAATATACTGGGGTGGGAACTATAATTGCGTACACGATCTGGATTTAGATCGCTCACGCCTGCCGCTCCCGGGGGCGCAATCCATTATCCTACCACAACATATGAAGGACTAGGCCAGTAACATGCAAGTCAGTGAAGCCTGGCGTAGCAAAAATCCCACAACACAAACCTACTCACACTACTCTAAGATTCATGGTCTGCACACAAGGATAGACGCCATATACTGCTCTGAGACTGCCATATCTAGGGTGTCACAAGCGGAGTATTTAGCCCGCATGATATCGGACCACAGTCCACTACAATTGCAACTGACATGGGGAGCACATAAAACTACCATCCCAACCTGGCGCTTCCCATTAGAGGCACTCAAAGATGTAACAGTACGCGCATTCATAACACAATCCATTAATTCATATTTCCAAATGAACGCAGGCTCTGCTTCGCACGCCAGCATCGAATGGGACGCATTTAAGACTGTTCTTTGTGGGAAGGTGATTAAGGCAGTTTACGGTTCTCGTATGGCACTCACGAAAGAGCTCCTGAACCACGAGTCGGAGATACAGCGAAGTGAACGACTCCCCCCCACAGACCCACGTATTATACCCACATTGGCCAAGGCTCGCCTAGCATACAAAGAGAAAGAGGCGCTGGACAGTCTTTGCACCTTAGACTATAAACAATACCTAGCCCGGCAACATACGGATGGAGAAAATGCGAGTAGGATGCTGGCATGGTTGTTAAAAACCGATGCCTCGCAGCCCCCCATGATGGCCATCTGGTAAAAACGCAGGACATGATCAATGACTCTTTTTATGAATACTATGCCTTTCTCTATAAAGCTCCTGACCTTGATGATCCCTCGTCCATCCAACAGTTCTTGTCCCATAATGGTACTAGCAAAATGGGGGTGTTAATTCACACAGGAGTAACAGCGCCTGCAAATAACGTAGTGTAACTAAACACATGCAATTATTGCGGTGCAACAGGTGAGGGCAAACCCCTAAAACCCTCCAAGATGGGACCCAAGAGTCCGAAGTAAATAATGTCAATTCCTGTGCACACGCTTTAGTGTAGAATGAAAGTTCATCAAATGTTGATAAGTAAGCAAGTATTGTCTCTTGGCGTATTTTCTTAATCTTTATTCAAAAGAACACCACAAAGTCCAGCCAACACGTGTTTGGTCGTTAGGGTATTAACCCTCGACTTCTTCAGGGCTGGAAATGACAGAAATTGGACTCATATCATTATGAGTGTATTGCTTTTACAAGAGAGAAGTGGTGAAAAAACCTCTCATAGTCCGGAGGTGTGACACAACACCTCTTAAATGTGGTGACATGTTAACAAAGTTAAGCAAGGTGAGAAAGTGATCACCTAACAGTGGGAATCTTTCAAAGCTATAAATCGTCAAATATAAACAAAATTGCTTAGTGACTCACTTACACCGTCAGAAACATAGTATGACGTGACCATTGTGAGAAAGGAGAGGCCCAAGAGTGTGTAATTCCGAATAGTGGGCCAGATGTACGACCGTTTTTTGTGGTCGCAGAGGGGTTTCAGACCCCTTTGCGACCGCAAAAAACGAGTTGGCCATGTGCTATTCCCATTTTGTGAGTCACAAATTATTTGCGACTCGCAAAATAGGAATAGCGAGTCGCTATAAGGAAGGGGCGTTCCGAGGGCGTCCCTTCCTAATAGCCAGTCCTCCAGGTATGTATGACTCTTAAACAGTCGCAGTTTACCACCCTTCTCAGAAGGGTGGCAAAGCACTCGGGACCACTACCTGCCCTTAAAAAATGAAACGAAAACGTTTCATTTTTTCTTTTTTAAATGCATCCCGTTTTCCTTTAAGGAAAACGTGATGCATTTAAAAAAAATAAAACTGCTTTATTGAAAAGCAGTCACAGACATGGTGGTCTGCTGACCCCAGCAGGCCACCATCCCTGTGAGGCTGGCCATTCCCAATGGGGTCGCAAATTGCGAGTGGCTCATGAATATTGATGAGCCTCGCATTTTGCGACCCCATTGGGAATCGCTAACAGTGTCTCTGACACTGTTGTACATTGGATTTAGCTCCTCGCAATTTGCGACCTGCAATTTTTCGCAAATTGCGAGGCGCTAAATCCAATGGTCGTACATCTGGCCCAGTGTGCCCACGCAGGTGGCGAGTGAGGGCAAATGTGTAGGTTTCATCCCTATACGTTCTAGTATATTGTCAAGGTGAGTGCGTGAAAAAGTGCAAGAAAACCTGTGGACTCAAGAACGTCACAACAAGGCACGTAACTGGGCCTACTTGTATTGTTATGGAAAAGGAATTCAATGCCTGTAATTTGAATATAAAGGTATCATGTAATGAGGGAGTAGGAAGGAAGCCTGCAGATCATACATCACCAATCTATTTACAGCATGACATTAGTAGTTGAATCTCACCTAATAACCGGTTATAATTCCGACCCGGCTGGTCATTCCAATTTCAAGTATCATATATCCAAATAATTATGTTCCGTCAATCTACAGGAGTAACAACTCACATTAGTATTGATAATCAAATGTTGAAAATGTTCTATCAAGAGTTAAGCCACAGACCACTGTCTAAAGAACCACAGGCTTCTTACCTTTGAAATTACAATTTCCAACTTTGCATCTTTAATAGTTCGATTCTGTGCCAGTGTGTGGGGGATATTATCAAGAGGGCCGATGTGAGCCTCGAGATCTGTCAAAGTAGCAGAGTAATCTAATTATTATTAATCTACTGGTGGGAAACGGCAAGCAAGATTGCATAATTCTATTTAAAGGCAACTTGTGGTAATCTCTTCTATCTCTGTAGAGGCATTTGTGATGTCATTACTATGGAAATGGAATGTACTTGTTTGAATGCCAGGGATCTTTCAGTTCCTGGGAAGCTGTGGAGGCAAACGGTCAATAAACTTCAAGTCTCTCCACTTACCTGCCTCGGCGTGATTACCTCAATTTGGCGACGAGTTGGTTGACCGCAGAGTGCCTCCACCCACACGTGTTGTTCAAGCTTCCGACTTTGGCTCTCCTCACACTCCATCTGTGCGTGGTCACTTGGTGGCTTTGTTTGTAGGCTGCTGGTTTCTGCGAAGTGTATCTTCACATCGTCGTTCCTCCGGTTTTGCCCTGGTTAATTACACACCGATGGGATGTCGGATCTCGGTGTTGTTTGTGGGTAATTAACCAAGTGAAGATATTTCGAATGTAACGCACCTGTTGATCCTGCCAGATGTAGGGAAGCTCTTCAAAGCTGTGAGTTATTCATCTGTTTTTGGTCCCCCTTTGGATTGACTGAATTTTGCTGGGCGAGCGATTGTTGTGCAGCAGTTCTGAAGTCTGCCTTGTCTTCGCTTATCTCGTTGTTTTCGGGAAGTGCAGAGATCGTTACTCTCTGGACTCAACTGTGTTGTGATGACGCAGTAGAACTCACAGGGGGAGTCAGCGAAGAGAAATTATCCTGTGCTCGTGAGTGTCATTCTTCGACGAACACCTTTGCGTGAACTCTACGTGAGGCAGAGCAGCGTCAGCTTTTCCCTGTATGGCAGGCGACGCTGCGTTTCAAAGCCATGCATGCGTTTCAGGAAAACGGTCAATCTGACAAGCGGGGAGTGGAGAAATGTATTTCTTCTGTATTTCTACAGGCAGTGAGGCGGCATTAACGGAAGTGGTGTAAGCGAAGAGACGGGTCTCCTACGTACAGTAAGGTGACATTTCTGGAAGTGGAACGTTTAATTTAATCAAGCAGTGAGGCGGCATTTTTCGAAGCGGTGCAGTGCTTCATTTATGTGGAAAGTGGAAGGTATTTTTAAAGTTACACGGACTTATTTTTGGGTACAAGTTGCAAGCCGGAAGGACTCTGTAAAGGATTACTTCATTTAACAAATCCTGTCTTTCAGAGTGTACAAGTAAAGTGTGTGGTTTCTCGTTTGAACGCTATGCACTTTGTTTTTTTTTGGTTTTCATTCTTTACAGGTGGACTTTCAGCTTAAGAGTGAACTCTTTGTAAATTTTTATCTTTGGACGCTTTCCTGCTTATTTTTATTCATTGGTCTTGGGATAGTGTGTACCAGTTAAAAATAATTTTTGTCTTGCATATAACTTTTGTTTTGCAGGTGGTCTTCAAACATTTCGCCACAGGTTATTTGGGAAAAAGTGTGTTAGCTACATTTAACTATATTTAACTTTTTACTTTACAGCTAGTTGTACTACATCGCGTTTCACAGACTGTATTAATCCTTTATTTGTTTTTAACATGCAAAATGTACAACCACCCCCCCCTTTCTTACAGCTTCCAGGAGATCCACCAGTTAGGTGGAAAGTTTGGTATAGAGCGTTCGAAAAATATTTTGGCGCCATGGGGGGTAGTAGATTTAGTGCACAGAGAAAACGATTTATTTTAGAACACAATTTAGGATTTGAGGGACAAGCTGTGTTACAGCATCTTCCTCCCTTGGAGGTAGTTCCAGGAGAAGATGAATTAGATGAATTTGAGCAAGCTGTCAATATGCTGCAAAAGCAATTCGATGTAGAAAGCAGTCTTGTGGTAGCCAGGCATACATTTTTCACAAGGGAACAAGACAATGATGAGAGCATTGTGTCCTATGTTGCAGCCCTACCTATACTTGCGTCGGAGCGTGAGTTCGAACACTTCACATCACAACTCATTCGTGATCAGATTGTTGTTCATTGTAGTGATAAGAAGGTTCAACAGAAACTATTAACACTAAAAAATCCTTCACTACAAGAAACCGTTTCCATAGTTAAGAGTATTGAACTCTCTCAAAAAGCTTCACGAGAATTAAAACCAGAAAAGAATGTTGTAGGGGCTATCAAGGATAATAAGGATAAAAATGACAAAACAAATATGGATAAAGACAAATCTGAACAAACTGGAGTTAAATATATTTCAAACAGAAATAAGAGAGGTGGGTTTTCTAAAAATGTTTGTACAAAGTGTGGTTTTCCTTCTCATTTTCCAAATTCAAAGATTTGTCCAGCCAAGAATGCTTTGTGCCGTAAGTGTGGCAAACAGGGTCATTTTGCAAAGATGTGTGGTGTTCGGGGCAGTGTGAGTGTAGTGTATGCTGAAGAAGACAAGTTGAATCCTGTATGTGAGGTTGTCAGTTCTTTAACAGATTTAGTAGTGGTCGTTAAGGATGATTCTGAAGACTGTATTGATCCTGTTGTTGAGGTTGTAGTTGATGGTAAACCTCTTCATCTGTTGGTCGATTCTGGTGCGCGTATGACAATGATCACTGAAGAGCTATTTGGAAGTACCTGCTTAGACAAATATCTCAATCCACCAGACAGAAGTCCGGTCTCTTATGAAGGCAGGACAATTGAGTTATCAGGGTTTTTTGAAACGTCTCTTGTTTTTAGAGACAGACATATTCGGGGAAAGGTTTATGTGGCAAAGAGAGGTCTCAATATTCTTGGATGGTACCATCAGGGCCTGTTTGGTATGACACTTAGACCTGGTACTTTGGAGCAGGTTTCAGTGGTGGATGAACATCCTTGTGGTGAAGTGTTAATAGCTTGGTCCAGCAGATTTCCAAAGGTTTTTGGAGACAGTTTGGGGTGCATCAAGGGGTTTAAGCATTTGATCAAAGTAAAGGAGGGTGCGATTCCAGTTAAGCACAAGCTACGCAATGTGCCGTTTAGTGTTAGGGATGATCTCGCAGCTGAACTCAAGAGAATGTGTGAGTCAGGAGTCATAGAACCCATTGAATCCTCCCTTTGGTTGTCCCCCCTGGACGTTGCGCAGAAACAAAATGGGAGTCTCAGGGTGTGTATAGATTTGCGCAGTTTGAATAAGGAGATCTGGGTAGACTCACATCCCCTGCCCTGCATTGATGATATATTGTCCAAGTTTGCTGGTGCGAGATATTTTTCCAAAATCGATCTCGCGTCAGCGTATCATCAGGTTCAACTAGATCCTGCCACTAAACATTTGACTGCTTTCGTGTCACCCATAGGAACTTTTCAGTTTAAAAGGATGCCCTTCGGGTTAGCCTCGGCGGCTTCAGTTTTCCAACGTATCATGGAAAAAGTATTGGAAGGGGTCACTGACACCGTAGTGTTTCAAGATGACATTTTGGTTGCTGGCGATAGCAAAGAAGTTCACAATAAAAATCTTGGTTGTGTTGTAGAGAGGTTGGAGGCTAAAGGGATTGTCGCCAATAAACTCAAATGTGTTGTTTGTGTGGAATCAATTGAATACATGGGGCACTGTATCTCTGGAGAAGGGATTGTTCAGAGAGAAGGTCTTATTGAGGCCATTGTGAATGCTCCTTCTCCCTCCTCAAAGGAATTGGTATCTTCATTTTTGGGAATGTGTGAGTTTTACACTAAGTTTATTCCAAATTTTGCAGCCAAGACCTTACACATGAGAGAGTTACTGAAGAAGAAGGTCAAATTTGTTTGGGATGATGTGTGTCAGGATGAGTTTGATCAGATTAAGAAGGAAATGGGGTCTTGCAAGATTCTTACACGCTTCGATCCTCGTTTTAAGTGTACTGTGTCTGTTGATGCCAGTTTATATGGTTTAGGAGGCATGATTTCTCAAGTTAAACAGGGAAAAGAATTCACGGTGGGTTTTGCATCACGATCTTTACTTCCAAGTGAAAAAAATTATTCTGTTATTGAACGTGAGTTGTTGGCGTGTTGTTGGGCGGTTGAGAGATTCAAATGTTTCCTGTGGGGCAAGACTTTTAGTCTTCTGACTGACCATAAACCACTCATTCCCATTCTTGAGGGTAAAATCGTAAAATATCATACTCCAAGAATTGCCAGAATAAGTTCAAAATTGCTACAATACAATTTTGAAGTTGCACATATTTCTGGGGGAAGAAACACAAGAGCAGATTTTCTTTCAAGGTTTCCTTTACCTCAGTCTAAACATGAACTTAATGATGATGCTGATGAGGAATGTCTCATTGCTGCTGTTGATGTTTGCTCTTCGGGTTGTTTTTCAGAACAGGAGTGGTTTCATGGTATGGAGTCGGACTCTGTACTCAAGAGGGTTAAAGAGTTCATTGTCTCTGGGTGGCCTAAGGAAAAATATCTAGATGATGTTCTCCATCCTTTTGCAAAAATAGCAGATGAACTCACCTTGGAGGGAGGAGAAATGATCATGTGGGGAGAAAAATTTGTCCCTTCTGAGTCTTTGAGAAGTCGCATTATTGATTATGGCCATGAGGGTCATCTTGGTCAAACCAATACAAAAAAGAGGTTTCGAGCTGTCTATTGGTGGCCATCCATGGACCGTCAAATTACTGATGTTGTAGAGGGTTGTGTGACATGCTGCTCCAGTGACAAAGTTATAAAAATTGTTTCTCCTCCTGTACAAGAGGTTATGGTTCCCAATGGTCCTTGGTTGAAGCTAGCCATTGATTTTGTGGGACCTTTTAACATTCTACCTAAACAGTTTAAATTCGCATTAGTTGTGGCTGACTATTACAGTAAATGGTGGGAGGTGCAATTTATGACTGATCCTAATTCGCAAGAAGTCATCAGGTTTCTTCAAAGTCTGTTTGCGCGAGAGGGTTTCCCTAAAGAAATTGTCTCTGACAATGGAGTACAATTTACATCTAAAGAAATGTCTGAATTTTTGAGCCAGTCTGGTATTGCTCACAAGCGTGTGGCACTTTATCACCCACAGGCCAATGGTTTTATTGAACGCAATAATCGTATTTTAGTTGAATGTATTCAGTGGGCTGTCTCTTCTGGAACTGTCATTAAAGAAGCAGTTCAAAGTATGCTCTGGGCACATCGCACAACTCCCAGTTCCATCACAGGTTCGAGCCCATTTAAACTTCTCAGGGGCAGAGAAGCTTCTTTTCATATGTGTCCTGCTTGGATGAAGAAGTGGGGTTCACTGACCAAGTGTGGGGAATCTCGTGCTGAGGTTGCATTACGGGATCAATCAAATCTTCCTAATTCTAAGAGTTTTAGCTCAAGTATCTCTGTAGGAGATTGGGTGAGAATTAAGTCCCCTCTTACTGTCCCCAAAGGTCTATCAAAGTTTGATCCTCCTGTTAAGGTTGATGCTGTTTCACGATTCGCTGTACGAGTCAATGGGAAGAACTGGTGGAATCTTTCTAGGATTTACAAGATTCCTAAGAAGGTAGTTTTGCAACAAGATTTAGAGTCTGGAAATGAAGTGGATACTTCATCTACACATTTCAAAACGTTTCTAAAAATGAGATCTGATTTGGCTGAGTCGTCTTTGAAATATGTCCCACCACGCAGGAGTGGTAGGATTAGTTTTCCACCTAATCGGATGAATTTGAAATGTTTTTATTCTCCAGTGTTTTTGGGTCATATTGCTAGTATCTTTCTGCTTACTTATATTCATTTTTATTTTCTCTAATTCCCTTTTATATCCAGTTATGTTATTATTGGGAGGAAGGGAGATGTTGTGGTAATCTCTTCTATCTCTGTAGAGGCATTTGTGATGTCATTACTATGGAAATGGAATGTACTTGTTTGAATGCCAGGGATCTTTCCGTTCCTGGGAAGCTGTGGAGGCAAACGGTCAATAAACTTCAAGTCTCTCCACTTACCTGCCTCGGCATGATTACCTCACAAATCTTCTCAAAAGAAATCAACCTGCAGTGAGTACGCTGTCCTCTCCAACCGGCCGATGTAAGTCACGAGATCTGTCAGGGTAACAGAATGATCAAATCAATGCTAACCTACTAGTAGAAAACGGAAAGCAATGTTCTAAGAGTCTACTTCAAATGCAACACTACTTGAAAGAAATCTACCTGCAGCGAGTACGCTGTCTTCTCCAACACTGCCGGCAACACGTTCCGAAACCGGAGGCAGTCAGAAACGTGACCCGGAAGTGTTTAAATACGTTGAGGATACGTGACAACTAGAAAGCTCACTCGACCTTCAGATCAAATAAATGCTCCTTTACGGACACCAGTGTTGTTGAGAATGTCCGCGTGTGATGAAAGAGAACAAAATAAAGTTCAAAATGTGTTGAACAAAAGGGGTGCACAGCGAGCAAACACCGGACTAATTGAAATATATCGGTTTAGTGCGCATTGTTAGAAAATTGGGTGGAACCGTAGCATGGCATCTCATCCGAGTATAAAGTCTTATGAGATAATTCTTTAGTGTATTCATGGTCATGAGTGATATATAATATAATCTATATTAATAATGGCTCGTCCGTATCATAGGTCTCTGTAAGAATCCTAATAGACCTATCCGTCTGAAAGTCGGTGACTAAGAGTGACAGAAAAACGCTGTGCAGCCCTTTTGTTCAACACATTTCGAACTATATTTTGTTCTCTTTCATCACATTTTAAGTAGACTCTTAGAACATTGCTTTCCGTTTCCTACTAGTAGATTAGCATTGATTAGATCATTCTGTTACCCTGACAGATCTCGTGACTTACATCGGCCGGTTGGAGAGGACAGCGTACTCGCTGCAGGTAGATTTCTTTTGAGAAGAGTTGCCTTTAAATAGAATTATATAATCATGCTTGCCGTTTCCCACCAGTAGATTAATATTAATTAGATTACTCTGCTACTTTGACAGATCTCGAGGCTCCCATCGGCCTTCTTGATAATATCCCACACACACTGGCACAGAATTGAACTATTAAAGATGCAAAGTTGGAAATTGTAATTTCAAAGGTAAGAAGCCTGTGGTTCTTTAGACAGTGGTCTGTGGCTTAACTCTTGACAGAAAATGTTCAACATTTGATTATCAATGCTAATGTGAGTTGTTACTCCTATAGATTGACGGAACATAATTATTTGGATATATGATACTTGAAATTGGAATGACCAGCCGGGTCGGAATTTTAACAGGTTATTAGGTGAGATTCAACTACTAATGTCATGCTGTAAATAGATTGGTGATGTATCATCTGTAGGCTTCCTTCCTACTCCCTCATTACATGATACCTTTATATTCAAATTACAGGCATTGAATTCCTTTTCCATAACGATACAGGTAGGCCCAGTTACGTGCCTTGTTGTGACGTTTGTGACGTTCCTGAGTCCACAGGTTTTCATGCACTTTTTCACTCACTCACCTTGACAATGTACTAGAACGTATAGGGATGAAACCTACACATTTGCCCTCTGTTAGAAACGGGGTAGCGTGTTTCGGAGCGGGTAGGCTAAACTCCGGAGGATTGTGTAAAGCATCTGCGCAGACCACACTCACAGGCGACACACTAGGCACACTACAAAAGAGACTCCACACCAGGTTGTGTAAAAGTAGTTTTTTGTATTAAGAAAACACATTAGACTCGTAATCACAGTCACATAAAACACTGTGCCAACTGGCACCAGGTAGCACTTTTACAGGGGAATTAATTACAGGGCAGTGCCAATCGGGCCGCTGCCAGAACCATCATAGAGCACAGGGGGTAAATGTAAGAGCATCAATAAATGTGTAACAGCCAGTAGCTACTGGCAAGTCCATGCACTTAGTAACATCCTATTAGCACAAGGCAGGAACATAAAGCATCATAACTTGGCGTTAGGCATGAACCTGTGGGCATAACCTCATTAGCAGGAATCACATTATACATAACCATGTGAGCATCGAGGCATCATCAGCAAAAAGAACATTAGGCGTAGAATTCAAACATCATTGTATGGCATTAGGCCTCACCTTAGGCATAAACGCATGAGAACAAGTAGAACCTAAACCATCCTTGCCCGACATTAGTAGTAGGCATCAGACACATTATGCACAACACATTCAGTGTAACATTGGGGGAAAAACATTATGCATCGATACATGATGCAGACATAATGGCATTACTGAGAGTGGCATCTTCTGCACAAAAGCATCAGTGTAAATGCACCCTCCCGATAGGCGTAAACCATAATCATTTCATTAGGTATAAATCATGAGCATAGATCACCTCCTGCATTGGGCATAAACATATGCATTAGCATAACCTGCAGCATTAGGCGTACAATTACACTATGCATCAAACTAGGCGTAGGTCGCATTGGGCATAAACCTAAGGCCTAATCATGTTAGCATAGGGCATAATCACCTGAGCATGTAGGCATCATCATGAGTAAGCAGAAAAACATTATGCCTAACATCAGCATAGTAGTGCCCCCATAGTAACACCTAAAATCATTGCCCACTATGCTGCAGATTGGTCTCTGACGCCACTGCGCCTGGGGAGCCCCTACTCTGGGACTCTAATGCAGGCAGGTGCCCCACGTTGCAACTGTACAAGTCAGTACTGGCACTGCCGTGCCTGGGAATGAAGCCCCTCTCCGGGACCCCTAACTTCCTGTTGCCCCACGTGGCAGCTGCGAAATCAGTACTGGTACTGCCGTGCCTGGGAGTGAAGCCCCTCTCCGGGACCCCTGACTTCCTGTTGCCCCACGTGGCAGCTGTGAAATCAGCACCGGGGGCGGGCACCGACAAAGTGCCCCGGCGCACCCCCAACCGCCATGCAACTGAGCCCTACTCACCGGGCTCAATGGGGACTCCTTCGCTCCTGTGGCGGTATGCTGAGCCTCTCCTCCGTTGGAGAGGCTCCGGCGGCAGCACTTCTCCCTCTGCGGCGGGGGCAGGCACCGACAATGTGCCTCGGGCCCCCTCCGCCTCTCCCAGCAGAAGGCTGCAGGACTTGCGGGGCTTCAATGCGGTGGGGCAGGCACCGACAATGTGCCTCGGGCCCCTCTCCGCCGTACTCTCCTGAAGGCCGCTGACACTGCGGGGCTCTCTCCGGTCCTGGGAGTCCCGCCTTCGCTGCTCCTCTCACCGGCGGCTTCACACGAGGCGGGGTAGGCTCCCGCCTCGTCCCAGACTCCTCCCCTAACTTCACCCGTGCCCCCTCCTGGGGCTCGGGACTTCGATAGGGAGCCCGCGGGGCTCCGGACGGCCTCCCAAGGCCCCGCCCACAACCAGACTCCGGCTTCCGGGTCGCCGCGGCCAGCGCGGCGGCTCTCTTCTTCTGCGCAACCCAGGTTGCGGCGGTGATTCCTGGCACTTCAAAGTGCGGGGTAGGCTCCCGCCAACATTGGCATCAAACGCGCGGGGTGGGCTCCCGCTGGGTTTCTAAATATCCAGTTCCCCCAGGCAGCACTACCATGCGGCACAAACGCGGGGTGGGCACCCGCTCCTCCTGGAAACGCGGGGCTCTCCCTGGCACACGGGAGCCCCGTGGGGAATGTGGGTTCTTCTCCTGGGGACACGACGACGGAGGCGCCCAACAGCAGGGGGGCTCCTGCTGGTTGGAGATGCAGGCTGGGGGGAATCCCACACACCGGGGTTCCCTCGTAGCGCTTGGGAAGCACCACGCTGCAGGCGTCAGCTCCTCCTCACTAGCAGTCTGAATATAGTGCTCACGAGGCGCTAGGTCCCAGGCATGCAGTCAGGGTCCCACACAAGCCAGTAGCGCCCACGCTCCTCACCTCCTGGGAGTGCAGGCAAACGAATTGTGGCGCTCACGAGGCGCTAGGGCAGGAGAGCAGGCAGGCAATGCTGGGCCAGATCAGCCAGCAGTGGGCACTCATCAGTACAGGACAGCAGTTCCTAGGAACAGTCAACCCCATAATGTGGTGCTCCTCCTGGCATAGCAGTCTTTACTCCAGCAAAAGGGCTCTCACTGGCCCTGTGGACAGCAGAGGGGTACAGATGGGCTCAGGGGCCAGCACGCAGGCCCTTGCGGCGGTACCTCCTGGCAGAGGGTCCCCTCTCAATCAAAGTCCACGCACAGCACTAGCACATGGAGTCGCAGCTCCGCTATTTATACGCCCCTCACCCCACCTACTAGAAAGGGCCAGAAGCTTCTGAAAGGGTCTCTGGGGAAACCGGTCCCAACTGGTTTTGGGGGAGGTGTAGGGCACCCTGTCTGCCAGGCTTCCCTCCAAAAGCTGGGGGTGTGTGAGACGGACACACCCCAGGGGGCGGAGCCAGCTTTGGTCACTTCGAGCACTATACCGCCAACCCACCACAGGCAGGCACAAGCACACAGACAGGGTGACGGTTTAAAAGTGACATTTCTACAATGGTGAAACTAACCCTGCGTACACCATTGCGTAACATTTATTATTTCCAGTTCACCCAAACCAAACATACATATTCATTGTGTTTCACTTAGGGGTTATCCATAGGGGGTAAGTTCTCAATGCTAGCCTATGGAGGGCAGAGAGCACAGGCACTTAACACTAAACTCCCGTGCCAAAGTGCTCAGAGTACATAAACTACCACTACCATAGCAGCAAAAAGGCTAGGGGGAAGGCAAAAAGTTGCGGGATGACCCTGCAAGCAGGGCCAAATCCAACACAACACCCTCCCAGCCAAAAGCCAGGGTAGACCAATCAATGCCTTGATGGGCTTCCCTGCTTGGGGCGAGAAAACATGGACGCGGGCCCGCAACTGCAGGGGCACCCGCAGGTTCTCCGCCATTCTGGACTGTGGTGGTTCCTTCCGTCTGAACTCCCAGGACCCCCTGAGCTACTCCACTGGTACTCTCTAGTTGGTCGCGGGCAGGACCGGCCCCTAGACCACCCAGATGTCTCTGGTCCTTGCCGTCTCACCGAGTGGGGGGCAGTAGCCCCAGGCACATAGTACCCTTTGGCCACTCTACCTCTCCTCCGTGCAGTTCCAAACTGCCACTGGTCCTCCCACCTGGGGTCCGCACCCTCAGGCTGACCAGAAGTCAGGGGCGAGGCTCTCCTCCCCCTGGCTCTCCTTCTGGGGTTCCGCACTCTCCTCCCCTGCGGGGCACCCTCAGAACGCCACTCTCCCACCAGTCCCGGACCTTGACCCGGTAACTGATCCACCACCCTAGGGTCTAAACCCTTAGGTAGCACCGGTGCCAGAGGAGAGTCCTCCCTCCCTCTGCACCCCCTCCCAGAGTTCCGCACCCTCCCACCTGGAGAAGTACCTCTGGAAGTCAAACCGGTAGGGACCCTGATTACAGGTGTCCCACCCTCCAGGTCAGGCAGTCCCTGAACATGGCACCCCAGCTCAGGATCTAAACCTTGTGACTGAGCAGACCCCAGAACCACTGGAGCTCCGTTTACAGACGCCCCTGGTTCTCCTGACACTAGGGGATCCCCCTCAGTGGACGGCCCATCAGGACAGCCTAGGCTCCCAACCTGGGGTTCCCTTATGGAACTCTCCAGGCCCTGAGACTGCGGTTGGGGCACCTCGGGACACCTCCCCGTCTCACTCCTTCTTGTAGATAGGACGTGAGGCCCTACAACCCTCCCACTACACTGGGACCTAGCTGGGCTACTTTGAACCTCTCCCACCTCTCTGGGTTGGAAGATCCTCGAACCACTCCCTTCAGGATCACTCCCCGATGCCTTTTCAGACACTCTGGCGCTCACCCAGAGGTCTGCCTCCCGTGCAAGCTCCCTGGGATCAGAGAACCCACACTGCAACAGGTGTTGGCGCAACTTTGGAAAGCAATTACTGAGCACGTGTTCCCTGATAAGTAGATGGAACAGCCCTTCCCAATCGTTCACCGCGCTACACACCACCCAATCCTCCAGTGCACTGCAACACGCATCCACAAACTCCCCCCAGGACTGGCAAGACTGTTTTTTACAGCCTCCGAACTTCAACCGGCACCCCTCTTCCCGGGAACCAGGTACCATCTTCCGGGGTCTGGGAGTGGGACTTCCTACACTGGAGTCACTTCCGCTGCCACCACTGGACCCCACCCTCCCTGGTGAGTCCAGACTCCTGAAACCACTCTCGGGGGACAACCTACCCTCTAGAGCTAGTTTCTCCCTGGCGAAGGCCCTCTCTGCCTCCGCCATCCTTTCCCTGCGCTAGGACCCTCTCGGTCTCTAGCCTCTTCTCTTCCACACTCAGCTGCGCTAGCTCCACTCTGAGCCTCTGCAACGCCAGCTGATGCTCCCTTTCTTCCCTCCTATCTACCCACTCCTCTGGGGACAGGGAAAGGGATGGGGCACTGCCCCTGGCACTGGACCCAGCACGGGACTCCCTATCTACGGTGTCCTCACTAGCTACTGGCGTCTCCGCCCTGTCATCTCCTTCCTCCTCTTCAGAGCCACCGCCCTCCAGGGTTATAGACTGGGAACCCTCGCTCTCAGAGTCCTCCCTACTCTTGGGATCCTCCTCAGGGTCTCCCTCAATTCCACCCCTTAGATATGCGGAAGGGTAATCTGAAAGGTCCCCACAGAGCTCTAAGGGTTCTCCCCTTTTAAAAGCTTCATAGAGGAACAGTTTTCTGCGGGAGTTGCCTTCTAAGGGTATCCCCCTTTTCCTGCAGAAATTCATTACTTCCTCCTCAGTGTACTCCCAAATGCTCTCCTCATCATAGGCTAACTCCATCTTGGCGAGATACACAGCCCCCAGTAAACAGGGGAACACAATTCAAAAATGGCACTTTTAGGAGGAACAATAATCAGACAAAAAGATCCCCAAATCTGTGATTTTCTACGTGCGGAGTTTGTAGTGCAACCAGTTGTTGCTGTGGTACTGCGCAAACACACGTCCTATCCCACCGCTGCCACCAATGTTAGAAACGGGGTAGCGTGGTGCGGAGCGGGTAGGCTAAACTCCGGAGGATTGTGTAAAGCATCTGCACAGACCACACTCACAGGCGACACACTAGGCACACTACAAAAGAGACTCCACACCAGGTTGTGTAAAAGTAACTTTTTGTATTAAGAAAACACATTAGACTCATAATCACAGTCACATATAACACTGTGCCAACTGGCACCAGGTAGCACTTTTACAGGGGAATTATTTACAGGGCAGGGCCAATCGGGCCGCTGCCAGAACCATCATAGAGCACAGGGGGTAAATGTAAGAGCATCAATAAATGTGTAACAGCCAGTAGCTACTGGCAAGTCCATGCACTTAGTAACATCCTATTAGCACAAGGCAGGAACATAAAGCATCATAACTTGGCGTTAGGCATGAACCTGTGGGCATAACCTCATTAGCAGGAATCACATTATACATAACCATGTGAGCATCGAGGCATCATCAGCAAAAAGAACATTAGGCGTAGATCATTGTATGGCATTAGGCCTCACCTTAGGCATAAACGCATGAGAACAGGTAGAACCTAAACCATCCTTGCCCGACATTAGTAGTAGGCATCAGACACATTATGCACAACACCATCAGTGTAACATTGGGGGAAAAACATTATGCATCGATACATGATGCAGACATAATGGCATTACTGAGAGTGGCATCTTCTGCACAAAAGCATCAGTGTAAATGCACCCTCCCGATAGGCGTAAACCATAATCATTTCATTAGGTATAAATCATGAGCATAGATCACCTCCTGCATTGGGCATAAACATATGCATTAGCATAACCTGCAGCATTAGGCGTACAATTACACTATGCATCAAACTAGGCGTAGGTCGCATTGGGCATAAACCTAAGGCCTAATCATGTTAGCATAGGGCATAATCACCTGAGCATGTAGGCATCATCATGAGTAAGCAGAAAAACATTATGCCTAACATCAGCATAGTAGTGCCCCCATAGTAACACCTAAAATCATTGCCCACTACGCTGCAGATTGGTCTCTGGCGCCACTGCGCCTGGGGAGCCCCTACTCTGGGACTCTAATGCAGGCAGGTGCCCCACGTTGTAACTGTACAAGTCAGTACTGGCACTGACGTGCCTGGGAGTGAAGCCCCTCTCCGGGACCCCTAACTTCCTGTTGCCCCACGTGGCAGCTGTGAAATCAGTACTGGCACTGCCGTGCCTGGGAGTGAAGCTCCTCTCCGGGACCCCTGATTTCCTGTTGCCCCACGTGGCAGCTGTGAAATCAGCACCGGGGGCGGGCACCGACAATGTGCCCCGGCGCACCCCCAACCGCCATGCAACTGAGCCCTACCCACCGGGCTCAATGGGGACTCCTTCGTTCCTGTGGCGGTATGCTGAGCCTCTCCTCCGTTGGAGAGGCTCCGGCGGCAGCACTTCTCCCTCTGCGGCGGGGGCAGGCACCGACAATGTGCCTCGGGCCCCCTCCGCCTCTCCCAGCAGAAGGCTGCAGGACTTGCGGGGCTTCAATGCGGCGGGCGGGGGCAGGCACCGACAATGTGCCTCGGGCCCCTCTCCGCCGTACTCTCCTGAAGGCCGCTGACACTGCGGGGCTCTTTCCGGTCCTGGGAGTCCCGCCTTCGCTGCTCCTCTCACCGGCGGCTTCACACGAGGCGGGGTAGGCTCCCGCCTCGTCCCAGACTCCTCCCCTAACTTCACCCATGCCCCCTCCTGGGGCTCGGGACTTCGATAGGGAGCCCGCGGGGCTCCGGACGGCCTCCCAAGGCCCCGCCCACAACCAGACTTCGGCTTCCGGGTCGCCGTGGACAGCGCGGCGGCTCTCTTCTTCTGCGCAACCCAGGTTGTGGCGGTGATTCCTGGCACTTCAAAGTGCGGGGTAGGCTCCCGCCAACATTGGCATCAAACGCGCGGGGTGGGCTCCCGCTGGGTTTCTAAATATCCAGTTCCCCCAGGCAGCACTACCATGCAGCACAAACGCGGGGTGGGCACCCGCTCCTCCTGGAAACGCGGGGCTCTCCCTGGCACACGGGAGCCCCGTGGGGAATGTGGGTTCTTCTCCTGGGGACACGACGACGGAGGCGCCCAACAGCAGGGGGGCTCCTGCTGGTTGGAGATGCAGGCTGGGGGGAATCCCACACACCGGGGTTCCCTCGTAGCGCTTGGGAAGCACCACGCTGCAGGCGTCAGCTCCTCCTCACTAGCAGTCTGAATATAGCGCTCACGAGGCGCTAGGTCCCAGGCATGCAGTCAGGGACCCACACAAGCCAGTAGCGCCCACGCTCCTCACCTCCTGGGAGTGCAGGCAAACGAATTGTGGCGCTCACGAGGCGCTAGGGCAGGAGAGCAGGCAGGCAATGCTGGGCAAGATCAGCCGGCAGTGGGCACTCATCAGTACAGGACAGCAGTTCCTAGGAACAGTCAACCCCCATAATGTGGCGCTCCTCCTGGCATAGCAGTCTTTACTCCAGCAAAAGGGCTCTCACTGGCCCTGTGGACAGCAGAGGGATACAGATGGGCTCAGGGGCCAGCACGCAGGCCCTTGCGGCGGTACCTCCTGGCAGAGGGTCCCCTCTCAATCAAAGTCCACGCACAGCACTAGCACATGGAGTCACAGCTCCGCTATTTATACGCCCCTCACCCCACCTACTAGAAAGGGCCAGAAGCTTCTGGAAGGGTCTCTGGGGAAACCGGTCCCAACTGGTTTTGGGGGAGGTGTAGGGCACCCTGTCTGCCAGGCTTCCCTCCAAAAGCTGGGGGTGTGTGAGACGGACACACCCCAGGGGGCGGAGCCAGCTTTGGTCACTTCGAGCACTATACCGCCAACCCACCACAGGCAGGCACAAGCACACAGACAGGGTGACGGT
Organism: Calotriton arnoldi; assembly: GCA_963921515.1. Taxonomy (NCBI): domain Eukaryota; kingdom Metazoa; phylum Chordata; class Amphibia; order Caudata; family Salamandridae; genus Calotriton; species Calotriton arnoldi. Next base: position 698,148 of record CAWUFW010009730.1, on the reverse strand, counting down.
TTAAAAGTGACATTTCTACAATGGTGAAGCTAACCCTGCGTACACCATTGCGTAACATTTATTATTTCCAGTTCACCCACACCAAACCTACATATTCATTGTGTTTCACTTAGGGGTTATCCATAGGGGGTAAGTTCTCAATGCGAGCCTATGGAGGCCTATGGAGGGCAGAGAGCACAGGCACTTAACACCAAACTCAGTGCTCAGAGTACATAAACTACCACTACCATAGCAGCAAAAAGGCTAGGGGGAAGGCAAAAAGTTCCGGGATGACCCTGCAAGCAGGGCCAAGTCCAACACCCTCACTCGCCACCTGCGTGGGCACACTAATCGGAATTACACACTCTTGGGCCTCTCCTTTCTCACAATGGTCACGTCATACTATGTTTCTGACGGTGTGAGTGAGTCACTAAGCAATTTTGTTTATACTTGACGATTTATAGCTTTGAAAGATTCCCACTGTCAGGTGATCACTTTCTCACCTTGCTTAACTTTGTTAACATGTCACCACATTTAAGAGGTGTTGTGTCACACCTCCGGATTATGAGAGGTTTTTTCACCACTTCTCTCTTGTAAAAGCAATACACTCATAATGATATGAGTCCCATTTCTGTCATTTGCAGCCCTGAAGAAGTTGAGGGTTAATACCCTAACGACGAAACACGTGTTGGCTGGACTTTGTGGTGTTCTTTTGAATAAAGATTAAGAAAATACGCCAAGAGACAATACTTGCTTACTTATCAACATTTGATGAACTTTCATTCTACACTAAAGCGTGTGCACAGAAATTGACATTAGTTCTTGTCCCATGTAAACCTCCCGCAGATAACGCAAGACCAATACGAATTGCTCGAGGCTCCTATATCCGTAGTTGAGATGTCTGAAACCATCAAACAATTAGCTACAGGCAAGGCCACAGGGGCAGATGGATGGCCTTTGGAATTCCACTCAACTTACTCTGAACAACTTAGTCCGAGGTTAAGCACCGTATACGGAGAGGCATTTGGATGGGGGAAGCTCCCGCCCTCCCTGCGAAAAGCGATACTGGTGGTATTGCCAAAGTCAGGCAGGGACCCACTTCAATTGGGCTCTTACCACCCACTATCCCTACTTAACTCTGATTACAAAATCTTGGGCAAACTACTAGCCAACCAGTTAATAGGCAAAGTACACGATGACCAGAATGGGCTCATCCCAGGGAGAAACACCGGCTTGAACTTACGTCAGCTTTTCAAATTATTAGAGTGGGCCCGGACGGAAACAGACTTGCCATAGATAGCGGCCTTAGATGTCGAAAAAGCACTCGATACCTTGGGCTGGCAATATCTACTAACTGTACTGGCAAGATTTGGCATGGGTCCTAACATTTTGAGATGGGTGAGGATATTATATACAAATCCTCAGGCCAGAGTCAAAACATGCCACACCATTTCTCCCTCTTTTGCCATAGAACGCGGAACAAGACAGGGATGCCCTTTATCACCCATTATTTTTGCGTTGGTCATGGAGCCCCTGGCGTGCAGGCTACGCTGCTGTGTTCTAGACTGGGGCATACGAGCGTATAGGCAATGGCACACTGTCTCTCTTTATGCAGACGACACATTAATCTACCTGCGAGGCCAAAATACAGTTCTGCAAGAGTTAATGGAGCTGCTGGACGAACATGCCCGAATATCTGGCCTACGGGTCAATTGGTCCAAATCAGTAATATTTCCAGTGAAACCCCTGTCCACAGAGAAAAGACACACCCTACCTTGTACCCCGCTCACATGGGCTTATGACACCTTTAAATATCTGGGAGTCCCAATTTATCACTCTCAGGTAGACCTGCTTGAAGGCAACTTGGGAAAGGTGATCACTAGAGCCCGAGCTGCTCTCCCATTCTGGACGAATCTGCCTTTATCTCCCATGGGGCGTATCGCTATCTCTAAGATGCTCTTATTCCCTCGACTTTTGTATTTTTTTTCTGCCCTTCCTTACAAGCTACCGCATAGGCTCTTTATAGACTTAGAGTCACTTCTTGTGTCCCTGATTTGGGGTGGCTCCAGACCCAGAGTGGCTCTCCAGAAATTATACCTCCCTATATCCGAAGGGGGATTGAGGGCACCGGAATATGAGCACTACTATGCAGCTGCGCAACTACAATGGCCATGAGGTGGCTTGCGAATAGTAATCTAGCTGAATTAGACCCCTGGGTGGTAGCCCTGCGACAGCCAACCCTGTTGGAATGGCTATCAGGCTCCAAAACATTGCTACAGAAAACACAGGGCAACATCCTAATGTCAGCGGCTAGACGCAGCTGGTTAAAATATGTACTACCAAGTGGCCGGCCTGCACCATATGCTCCAAATCTTCCTCTCAAAGTGCTCCCTGGCCTTTACACTTGTCACCCTGAAATGTGGCGAGTAGTAGGACTAGATATATGGGGGGACTTATTTGTAGACTCAAATTTATGCGACTTTGCGAGGCTGATGGACGACTACGGTGTACCGCTGGGGTCATTCCTACTACACGTAACATTGACACGGCAATTCCTCCAGATATGGGGTAATACACGCACGGAACCCACTACATCTAAGGTACTGCAAACTCTGTTAACACATGGAAGGGACAAAAAGGCGATCACAGCGATTTACAACTCCCTTAGGCCTGATTCAGCACTTCTGTTGGCACTACTACACAAATACTGGGACTCGGCACTGACATCTAGTATCACTGATAAGCAGTGGGCACAATGCATAAGCCACCCTAAAACCATATCCATGAACGCCAGGCTGAAATACACGCAATTTAATTACCTCCACCACACGTGTCTCACACCGCATAGATTAGCATGCAGGTACCCTCCTTCCAAAGACATTTTCCCAAGGTGTTCAGCCGCAGACGCCACCTTCCCAAACATGGTTTGTACATGCCCCCGACTTTGGACATTTTGGAACGATGTAGCCGGGACGTTGACAGACACTGTGGGCACCCCGATAGTAGCCCAGGGCCAACATTTTTTGCTAGGAATAACGAAGTGCAACGCCCAACGTAAGAACCTTAATAAGTTTGTGGATCTGGCATTGCAACTGGCAAAACGCAGACTAGCCATGGCTTAGAAATCGCCGGAGGACCCCAATACACGCACATGGCTCCTAGACCTTCGCAGGGCCCTTGTAGAAGAACACGAGTCCCAATTGACTAACGCATCACGGTTGCCTCCATCGACCAATCCCATGCAATGGCGAGAATGTCAGATTCCTACTTACATTTCCTCAGGAACGCCAAGCAAGGTTGTGAGGTCCCAACTTCCCCCAGTCACTGATATACCCAACAGAGTCAAAGCAATAACAGTAAACCGGGGGAAGAAGGGAAAACAGGGAGGGAAGAAGGATATGTCCCACGATGTTCCAGACTCATGGATTGGGCCAGGAAACCAGGAAAAATCCCTACCAAAAGGAGATAGAATGTGTGAGTATGAAGAGATGTGCTTAATGTAAATATTATTAATAAGGAACATATGTAATGTTAAAATACCTAGATTATTCCCTTCTTCCACTAAATACCAGCAGGGTAGTTCAAGTGGTTTTATAGGCTTTGCCTGCAGAAAGTGAAAGGAGTGTTGTCAATAAAGATATACCAGCATGAAGAAGAAAGAATATCAAAAGGGGAGCTCGTAAACACCTACCTAAGACTACTAGGAATGACTCTTTGAAATAGGGATCTTGAACAGGACACTAATTCTTAAGCATCCAGTCATACAAAGCAAACATAAGTTAGGTTTTTAAACAATACTAAAAACTCTCCTTGGCGTCAGGAGAAAAATAACAGGGAATTCCTTATTTCTTTCGGGAATGCACAGGTACAAGGAAAGGAACAAAGAGATCTAAAAAAGGGAAAAACGAACCTCCAGGGACAAGCTTCCCAAAATCAGATAAGTACTATAATATCAGAACAAATAATGTTCTCATGAGCAGCACTAAAGCGCTGTTACCGTATTTGCAGAAAGTACTGGTTGTCTTTTTCTTTTAACGTTGCAGGGAAGAAGGCTGCAGCACCGCAGATACTGATGAACCAGAGCGCAGAAGAACCGCCGATGGATCCGGGAGAGACGGCAGGAGCCATGATGAGAAGACGCAATGATGAACGCAACACCCAGCGGCGAACCAGAAGAACTCCAACAGGTAAGCGACCCAGAAAAGAAGTCGGATCTCAAACAGTAGAATGAGTAGCGTTCCAGTGTGAGCTCGGAGGAGTTTTATACTCCTTTGCCGATACCCGTGTGCTTGATATGGCGGGACCAGCAGGTATGACAGAGAATATCTAACCACCTTAGAAGCAAAACTGAGTGCAATAAACCCAACTACAACTTAAACCATTACCATTACCCTGTACCTTTCGAACGCCATGTCACAATTGCAAAGCATATGTTGCGATCACCTATTGATTGCAAACACGAAACCAGGATAGGGATTGGCGGAATCACATGTATACAAGGCACGAGTCGGGGTACCACGCGGGTGGACGGCGTCCCCCCACTTATTTTACCGGGTGGACGGCGTCCCCCCTGCCCAAAAGCTGGACTTTCAATGATGGCGTTACTTGCCCGCACGGCCGCCCCGTCGATCTCCCAAGTACAGCTGTGTGCTCCGGAGGCTAAACTCAACTGGCACCAAGGGAATCAAGACGTCCTGTCAGGCCTGTAAACTACCGACATGCGAAGGACTCTTCCAGGCCTTACTGGCCCTTCTGGAATCCAGAGGCGTAGCTCAGTTAATAATGTCACGGGCGTGAATGTGAGATTTCTCAACAAGCCACAATGTTTACCCAATTAAAAAGGAGAGGGCAGGCTGGGGGCAGTGGACGGTTGTAGAAGGCAGGGTCAGGTGTATACGTTTTCAGTTATTTTGAAAAGTAAGTCAGTCAGCGTAGGGTCGAAGTGAGATAGTCTGGACTCTCCTGCCCATTCTCGTCCAGTTCCTCCTCACAGCAATGTATCACAGAAAGACCAAGGACAGCAATGCGAACATAAGCCTGTACCCAAGAAGAACAGACCAGGCTCAGGGTGGGCAGGGAGAGCTGGCCTTTTAGTGGCCCAGGTCCAGCAGCAGACCTCTCTTGGAAGAAGAGAGGAATCCGGGAGAGCAAGAAAGGACATCAAGGGTGTCCTATAATGTCCTACAGGACACGTTCCATTACCCAGCTCAGTGAGCTGAACGTTCACTGTTGACAAATGTGTAGTTGTGAATGTTATGTGCAAACCCTTCAATGCCGTAGGTCGTTAAATGGAGGAACATAAAATAGGCGGCAATGCTTAGAAACGGGGTTTAATGCCCACTATTGTAAGTGGTGTGACCGCTGGTCCTTAAGAAGTGCAGTACAGCGCCAACTTCAGTAGGGGTGAGACAAACACAGAATCGCTCCCAAAAACACACAGAGAATGACGCTACATTCCACAGTGGGTTAACGTGGCCCCCCAAGTGAAGCGGGACTCCCTGTAATAAGAGGGGACTACCTTTCGTGACGTCACTTCCTGGCGTGACATCACTTCCTGTGACACCACCTAACTTGGAGAGTCCCTCCACTTCTTTTTTTAGGACTTGTGCCCTGCATGTATACTTGCATGTAGAGCAGGGTTTCACCCTCTAGCGTCCCAAAGTATATACCCGGACACATATGCCTGATCGCTCACGGCTAGTACAAACGATAGATATACGGCAGACACAAACAGACTTCTTTGGACAGACACTATTATTAATGTTGTTGTTGTGAAAAACGAAATAAGGATCTGAGGCATAAAATGTTACTGTGGGCTTAAGAATACTGTCCGTACTACGGCTTGGCACCCCACCAAAGCTGCTCTTGTAACCGCTTGTGTAACACTGTGCATATTACCAGTGCTATAGTTTCTTTGTATAATTTGCTGAAAATTAATAAAGATTATTAAAAAAAAAAAACATGCACGTGTTCATATGATTGTGATTAATATTGTGAAACTTATGAAACCTATCAATATAGAATGTAAAAATATCACAAACAGTTAAAAAATAACCTTGGAGGGGCCCATCTGCTCCATGCCTCTGGAACTAATTTACCCCATGAGGCCAGTAGAGAACATTACAGAAGCATCACAAACTGTAAATAAAAACGAGAACAGATGAGCCTTTCAGGAAGTACGAAAACCTGAGGGTGTGATACAGTGGCAGAAGTTATCTGAGACTTTCATCCTTATAACATGGAACATCCAGAAAAGCATAATATCGTTGGCATTTGCCTCAATTTGTGCTCGGACATTACGATCCGAGGAAGCACACACACATTTTCTCCAGATAGATATATGAATAAGTGCATTTTATTCTTCTAAAATCGAAGGAAATACTGTCAGAATTCGATGGAGTGTATGACCCAGGACGTGGGAGGAAGGAACTCTTATGTTTTAGTGCTTGTGGAAAAGCCGCTTTATTGGAAGCAAGGACAGCTGAACCTAATATGCCCTTAAGCTTAGCTGTACACTCTAAACCTCCTAAAATGTAATCTAAACAATAACTTCCTAAACCCAACCTCCACCCCTAATCCTTCCCTCCCCCACATTGTGTCCTTCCCCCGGTTCTGCAATATAAGTGTAGTGATCTTCCTTAAATGACACACACAAACTTCTGGAAGATTTCTACTCATGTTTTATTCAAGGAACGGAACTGGAAACATCACCTTCTTCCAGTCTCTGTACTTTCATTCTCTAAATGTCAACTGTCAAATTTCACAACCCCTCACTGGTCATGCAGCATTCTATGGAATACTGAGATAAAATTCCATGGAATGCAAATGAACCATTAAGCCAGAGAACTACATTACTTTTCCCATTTGAAACACAAATACAAAAAGCAACATCTAAATACAACTAATACAATAAAATATTAACAATAATCCTCAATATCTATTAAAATTTGTTTACAGTGATGAAAATGTAACCAATAACCCATTCAAGAAGTTAGTAGCAGTCCCTACATAAAACAGTTCAAAATTATGCATAGGGGAAAGAAAAACCATAATATAAACGAGAATACAGCATATTAAAAAATGTACAACAAAATGGTACACACAAACAATCATTAATGACACCCTTACAAAAAGACCAGGGCGCAACAATAATTGTAACAACAGTTGAAACAATTGATATATTGAAAACCATTCCTAACAGAATCATCTAAACCTGCTAGGTAACCTTCTTACTCGATTACTTCTGTGAAGACCAACATTTTCATCCCGTGGAATGGAGGAACTAATTCCACAACACTCCTTAGGCTTCAACATCACTTCACGCAGGGGCACAAACTCACTTTGATCCCCTCGACATTCCACCAATTGTTTCCATTCACTCTGACAGCATTAATGCAAACCTTGTCTATCACGACACGACCACTGAACTTTTCTCCTCCTTTTCTGACCTGGACTCCTTTTCTGATACGAATAACATCACCAACTTTTAACTTAATCTCACTCACCCCAGACCGACTGTCAAAGCATTCCTTTTGCTTGGCCTTCGCCAGAGCAATGTTCTTCTTGACTGTCACATTGCATTCCTCTAATGACACTGCAAATTCTATCCATTTCCTCATCCAACTAGGACATATCTTGGTGAAAGGGTTCCTTCCTCCCAACAATTCGAAAGGAGACAACAATGTGGAAATTTGCAGGCTAGTACAATAGAACCATATCATGGAACTCACAACATATGAATCAGCCCATTGTACACACTGTGCCAACACCCGATTCATACACTCCACTTGACCATTGCTTTGTGGGTGGTAGAGAGATGTTCTCAGATGCTTAACATCTCCTGCTCTTAAGAAACTCTTCACTTTTTCATTAACAAACTGGAGACTGTTGTCAGACAATAGAAATTGTGGGAAACCTTCTCGCATGAAAATGTTCTTCAGAAACTTAATCACAGTTTTGCATTGGCCTCTGACACAAGCTTCACCTCTGGCCATTTAGAGTACAAATCAACCTAAACCAACGCGTAGCGACACTGGCTAGGAAGGGCATAAAATGGACCAACTAGGTCAACTCCTACTTTTTTCCATGCACGGGATCGACACTCAATGGGAAGTAAAGGGGGTTTTCTTGCAACAAAACGTTTCTCTGAAGTGGCACAAAACGCACACCTGCTGACAAATTCATCAACCTCTCCATCCACTGACAGCCACCAAAATGTTTGCCTAAGACTGCGTTTAGTATACGTACCCCCTAAATGCCCTACATGAGCCAACTTGATAAGTTTGTGTCTCAATCCAGCTGTAGGAACCAGTTTCTAAACTCTGAGCAAAAACCTGTCCTCCACTGACAGATCATCTGCCTCTTTCTAAAAAGGTTGGCAAAACATCTCAACAGCTTTTTTATTAGGCCATCCTTTTGTGACATACCTAATGGTTTGATTGATGACCCCATCAGCTACACTTTCCGCCTTCCAATCTGCTTCAGATATAGCACTCATCTCCTCCAAATCTGCAGCAGCAACCAGCCAACTTTCCTCCTACCCTTCATCATCCACATCATCATTATCTTCCGAAGAGCACCTTGATAAAAAAAATCAGCTCTTGCATTCTTTGCACCTTGAATGTGAACAATGTCGAAATGAAATTGAAAAAGCTTGGTTGACAATCTAGCTATGCGGGGAGTTTAATCTTTTACCTTGTCTCCCCCTAAAATTGTCACCAATGGCTTGTGATCGGTCTTCACAGTGACCTTGGTTCCCCACACATAAGGCTTAAATTCTTGAATAGCCCACCAAAAAAGTTCTTTCTCAATAGTGAAAAAATGTGTCTCAGGCTCTCTGAATATCCTGGACGCATATCCAATGGTTATTTCAACCCCTGCTTCATTCTGAGAAAGTACAGTCCCCAACCCATGGTTGCTGGTATGAACCGTTATACAGCATGATTCTGTCCCTTTCCCTGTTCAGCAATATAAGGTTATCAATAAGGGTGAGGGTAACTGCTGTCATTCCGTGTGGCGCAATCATGCAAAATTACCTGTGAATTCCGCAGGATTGCACAGAATTACAATTGCAAAAATGACTTCTCTTGTCCATTTTGGACGCGAGGGGGGATTTTTGCACTAAGAAAGATCGCTAAATGCCACTGAACACAAATAGCAAGCATGAACAGCTGCTGCCGCTTGCTAAATGCGCTCTTTGAGTAGGATTTTTCCCCAACCTACCCTGGCATTGAGCACTATTTTCTTAGCAAAAAATGCACTCTTGTGTTCAAAATGGCCACGAGGATGCATTTTTGTGCTAAGAAATAGTGCTAATTGCAGCAGAAGGATCTTTTTCCCCCAAATTACACAAGGAGGATTAATCGAGTAATTATCGGTAATTCTGCATCAAAGAGTAATGACAATTCCCTCTTTGCGTGCGTGGCAATTTGGCAATGCGCTGGCTGTATGACTGCCGATGTCTTCTGCACTCTGCACATGTGCAGCAATTCGGAGACGCAGCGGGCATATGGCCGCCAAAATCATCCGCCTTTCTTGCCATGAGGAGGTTCTTTCCCCTCCGCGCGGGGCCCACCTACTCTGTCCAGATAATATAACATGGTGTAAGACAAAAATAATGTATTTGTGCACATGCACAAATCCACTAATCTTAATCCTGAGAGATGTTATGCCTTGCAGACCTTCTGCAGGTGAAAATAGAGCGGCGAAGACATACTCATGGAAATCTAACTTGCCCAGATGTTGTCAAAAATGTTTATAACTCAGCCTTGTGTCTCAATTTAGATTGCAGGAGAAACACAAAGTGGTTTGCCAATGCGTTAATTGACCATGAAATTGTTTAAAAATGTTGGATCATGGTTTGTAAACTTCAATCAATCAGTTAGATTTATCAAAGAATTCTGGTTTTTCTTTCCACTTAGTACAAACAATTTAAAAACTCACCACGATCCATGGAGTCTGATTGACTTCTTCTACTGCCATTTACTGCTTACGTTGTATTATGTAGCATCAACAACGTAATTATTTAGTATGACTTCTAGAGGCTATGCAAAGTTGCAAAGTTGCAGGCAATGAGAACCGAATTTAAAAAGAAAATACCTTTGACTGTCCTTTAAAGCAGCAGAAAAGTTCCAGTTTCCCCAAGGGTGTGTAGGTGGTGATTGGCAATTGACCCTGCACTAAGTCTCCTCCTCCTAGTGGTGTTGGCCGTAAGCCCCTGCCATTATCCCCAATATGCTGCACCCCACATTCAATCATGGCATTGGGATTTATGACCCAATGGTTAGCTCAGTCCTTGGGTGCAAGATTTCCAGACAAATATTTTCGTTAGACTACGAATGCATCTTTAAAACTACTTACATTCCTAAAATAGTACTGTTAGACCCATCAGTTTCCGGCTAGCTGGGACGCATCAAAGCTCGTTGGAATCCACTGCTCTAGATACGAAGAGTCCAATACACATATTCGATAACCTGTGCTCACCCTTAGGTAGCTAGTCATTGAGCAGTCAGGCTTATCCTCAGGGCCCAAGTGTAAAGTGTTGGCACCACACCACCCTCGCAACACACAGCGCACACCACAAAAAGACTCCACACCGTATGTATAAAAGACTGGTCTTTGTATTACACACACACTGAAATCAAAACAAGATACACATTGTATATACATTTTACAGTTATATGCAATTGTTGAACTTTCCCATTAGCAGAATGGTCAAGCAATCACAGGTCTTTGACTATGCCTCGTGACGCAGCCCCTCAGTCATTCAACTATATCAGCCAAAGATACACGTTGCCCCTGCTGGCACCCCGTTGACTAGACTATCGGAACTACCTAAAATGGAAAGAAACAGCTACTTAGTTTCATCCATCTGGATTAGACCCCCAGGCACCCGGGGCACCTTAACGAGGGCGGGATCACTATCCCCCATTGAAAAAAGGTTGTGACCCAAGAAGCCGGCACGCTTCTAGGCCCGGAGAAATGATTCCCCTCAGGCGGAGGTGCGAGCTCCCGTTACTCCCGACAGCCAGCCGTAGGTGTTCACAAGGCACAACGAAGCCCCTCGGGACCAATCACAATGTTCTCCTCAACAAAGTACCTTGTGATGTGGGTCCAGGGAGAGGGAGCCGGTTACCTCGTATGGAAGCTGCGATGTCAGGCACTGTCGTCCTCCTGATCTGGAGGTCGAAGACAGTCTCAGTTCCCGGCTCAGGTCCCTCAATACCCCTCAGACACCACACTCTCCGGAGTGCAAGCTAGCACAGGTACCCTGGTTGCAAGCACTGGTCCCTCGGACTCTGCAAGCTTCACCCTCACTCCTCGAACTCCTCACGTCCTAGCATCTGAGATGGCTGCTGATGTTTATGAGCATTCTCGTCTGCACAGCGCAATAACAGTGTACATCTGGATGGTCCTTGTCCCAACCAACGATCACTTCTACCCATTTCTGCTGCACACTTCACGGTTCTTATGATCTCGTAGTAACAGGGAGATCCTTTGTGTCCCCGGGATCTTTTGACAGGAAGCCAGTCAACCAGCCCTTGGAGAGTACTTAGGGACCCATGCCATGACAGTTGGCACTTAGCTGCAGGCCAGCAACATCTAGGTAAAATCCACCAAGTGATAGTCCCCTTCCTGGAGCACGGCAAGCTCCAGGCCACCACAAGTCTGCGGATAATCCAGTTGCAGTCCCTCCTGCCCTAATGATTCCTCATGTCCAGCGTAGTATGGTTCCAAATCCAAAAGGGTCTCACTTTAGAAGGCCAGAGCCCTAGAAGTTATGCCCTCAATGGCCTTTGAAAATACGCTCAGTTCAAAAGGCCACCTCTGAGATGCACAGACCCTCTCTAAATTTTGTCCTGTCTGCCATCCTACCCCAGGAGGTTTGATCACTATCTTTAATGGGAAATGCAGGTGCCAGTTCCACCCCCACGTAACCGTCCCAGAAAGGCCCCTCAGAGTCAGTTCTGCAGTTTCCCATGAGACCCTAGTCTATGGCCTTCTATCAGGAATGCACAGGTGTAGTTGTCCCCCAGCACGTAGATGTGAATTGAAGACAAGCAGACAAACAAGCATCAAAATGCCCAATTTCCCAAAGTGACATTTCCATATACGTAATGTCAGATCCACTCGCACTACCGGAGAAGATTCACCATTACAAACTCATCGATATCAAACACTATACTGCTACTACTCTGCATGTAGGAAATCCTGCTCAATAGCCTTTCCCTACATTCCCCCATGTTAATCCAATGCGAGAAGCAGGTCCCGTTGTACTGAACACACCATCCAGTGTCATTCATGACCCTTGCATGTAAAGCATATGCGCACATGCCCTACCTCTTCACAACACCCGATATAGCGAGAGACATGCAGAACCTTGGCACGTAGCTTTTTAAATGTAAAGACGAATAACAGTAACCTGCGCACACAGACCCCACCAGGGCAAACCTGTGGCACGATCGATGAGCTACCTCTGTGGATGGCACAACTAGTGCTGCAAGCCCATGGAGGAGCATTCGAGATACATGCCCTGTGTATATGTCGTACCCCTCAACAATGGACTTACAGCTAACTCGGATCAGTCAATCATTTATACACCAATCACCAATGACGAGCACAGCACTTTGGCTCTGAATGGCCAGCAAAACACAGTCCAACCACGAGGTCGGCAGCCAAAAAGGTCAGGGAGACCACTTCAAAATATGCACGGTCTAACAGGTACTGCCAAGATAGCAAGATTTTGCGATAACCATAGGATAGCTACAAGGTATGAGGAAGAGGGCGTGGCTAGCAGCCGCGGAAGATGGCCGCAATGTAATTGAGCTGCGCTAGCTAACGGCACAAATACCCTGGTAAATCCATCACGATCCTTAGTAGCTAGAATAAATATCTACCTACCAGGTGCCGGAGTGGAACAGGCAGCCCTATACGTGGTTGCAGCCCTTGGGGATCGCCGGGTGACTCTGCGGCGGAGCTTTGAGACGGGTCGGTGGGCGGACTTAAGATGGCACGGCCCACATAACTTGCAACCCGATCATCGCGGGAGGCTCCCCGGCGCTCAGCCAGGGGTGTGGGCTCCGACTGCAGCTTTGCCCTATATCCGACGAGGGGCCCCTCTGGACAGCGGGAGATGAGGCCGCCGCGAGTGTGGCAGACATCGAGGCTGACGGACGGCATTGCGCGTGAGTACGAGTGCGCGCATCGCCCTGTCCAAGGGAAGTGGTACCTATTGGTTAACTGGCTGAGCAGGAGTCAGAGGCTGGGTGAGAACGTTGGGAACTGGAGCTCCGGTCCTGCGGTGACTTTGGCTGAGGTCACCTTGCGAGCCCGCGCAGCACATCTCCCCCTCATTGACTGTGAACATGTGGGAGAGACACCCGGGGAGCTGTGGTGCAGTCATTCAGCAGCCGGGAGGAATGGGCAAATACTGAAGAGATTTGTGAGAGCAGTGGAGCCCCCTGGTAGAGCCTGGACTGGGGGCAGGTGCAGAGCAGTACTCCTATCTGGAGGATTGGTGGTGGGCACTTCCCCCCCCGATTTAACAGCCCGAGTGGTGGTGTCCAGGTCGTGCAGCACTATCCTATTCGCGCCTTAGGGCTATAGAGCAGAGGAGAGAGGACATTTAGTGCAGAGAGAGACACTGATAGCCGTCTTCGCCCATAAGTGTATGCTCATCAGTGTCCTCCCGTACATGGTAGACATGGGCCGCAACAAGGCGGTGGGGCCGGGACAGGCCAACCAAATCGACAAGTATACGGTAGCCGTGGGCAGGGAGTGTGGGGCTACAGGCGGGGACCCACCATCGGAGCAGGAAGAACAATCCCCGGACCCCTCCCTGAAAGACATTCTGAGGGAAATCACAGAGCTACGTGGAACCTTGGAACCCAAACTCGATTCGGTTACGGAAGAAGTAAACCTACTCAGAGCGGACTTTCGGAAAATGTCTGAGAAGGTGTCGGCGGCGGAGGCAGGCATTGGGGGCCTGCAGTCCAAGACAAAACGTCTAGAGGAGCAGGTTTCGCAGCTCACCAAGAACCAATCCGCTATTTTTGCCTGACTCGAAGACAAGGAAGGGCGAGCCCGACGGAACAATATTCGGGTAGTAGGAGTGCCAGAGGGTATGGCGGGACCGTCAATAGACCTATTCCTGGAAGACCTAATCCTCAATAAGTTGAAGACCAAGCGCATGTCCACATTTTTCTCCATTGAGCGGGCCCATCGCGCGTTGGGGGGCCGACCTCGCCTGGGAGCGCCTCCACGCACGATCATGGCCCGGATACTAAACTTCAGAGACAGAGATGCCATATTGCAGGCGGCACGTCAGCATGGGGATCTCCATCATCCCGGATTTCATGCTCCATGTCCAGCGCCAGCGGCGCTCGTTCGATGCTGTCAAGCGGGCCCTACGTGAAGCTGACGTAAAATACATGATGCTCTTCCCGGCAAAACTGAAAATCATTGATGCGGGAAAAACGTATTTCTTTGACTCTTCAGCGGAGGCAAATGACTGGCTAGAAGGCTGGCGCAAAGTTGAACGCAGAGGTGGAAAGTCTCGAATGCCTTCCAAGACTGGTAGCACGGTTGAACATCGAGAGACGGAGCATGGAACGGAAGGCCTCGAACAGCATCGTTGAACAGGATTTGGTCAAGGAGATGTCTCTCTCCCACGAAAGTATTGACGTTAAGTGCTTCTTTTCTTGGATCTGGGGGTAATAGAGGGGGGGGGTTTCCTAGACGGCGCGGGTGGCGGGAGTCATGTCATTGCGAGGAAGAGCTGCAGGGACACTGGTGGTGTGGCGCTACAAGACTCTACCCAGACGCAAGGGACACGTATAGCAGTACTAAGTTACTTCTGAGATTTTCGTTAAGGGTCTGGTTGTATCCTACAGCGGTAAGATGAAGCTTCGCGCTGGCAGCTGGCATGCTGCCCCTTCTTTACTGTTTACTATAACATTGTTTGGGCGACAGGCACTCTGTGTGTTTGGGAGGTGGGAGGTTTATTGCTCACCTAACAGGGTTGCAGGGAGGGGGGGTTGGGAATGTTATTTAATGTTGTTATGCATGTTTATGTATGTGCTCACGACCATCACAGTTGCACAGGTACAGCAGGTTGGCATAGAATGGCTCTGGGAAAGGGGAGGACTTCTAGGGG
This sequence comes from Calotriton arnoldi, assembly GCA_963921515.1. Lineage (NCBI taxonomy): Eukaryota > Metazoa > Chordata > Amphibia > Caudata > Salamandridae > Calotriton > Calotriton arnoldi. The sequence goes on along the minus strand of CAWUFW010009730.1, from coordinate 683,015 downwards.
GAGGTTTTTAGCTTTTCACCATGGGGGAACAGTCTAATATACGAGTGTGGACCTGGAATGTTAACGGATTGGGCAACAAAATCAAGTGCACCCTTGTCCTCCAGCACATTAAGAGACACTCCCCTGATGTAGTCCTGCTTCAGGAGACACACCTGAAAGGTAACAAGTGTAAAGCCCTGGACAGATTTGGGTATAGGCTGATGGCTCACTCTGGTTTCTCCTCTGGGGCTGGGGGAGTTGGAATCCTGGTCCGTAACGCGCTCCCTCTAACCGTCACCAATGTGTGGGTAGGATGAAGCAGGCTGTAATGTTGCAGCGGCGGGTACTTGGGAAAGGGCGCACCATCGTATTCTGTTCAATTTATGTACCCCCGGGACTCATTAGGATGACCCTTCCAAAGATCAGTTCCTTCCTACTTGAGTTGCCCTTGGGCAGCCTCCTGGTGGGTGGTGATACAAATGCGGTCATGGATCCAGAGCTGGATCGCTCTAGCTCTCGAGCGGGCAGGGGAGGGGAGCGCGACTTGGCAGACTTCACGACGGCCATGGGTATGGTAGACCTATGGCGTACACACAACCCCTTGACCAGGCAGTATACGTACTACTCGGCGAGGCATGGTTCCTTTTCCAGTATTGACTACCTTTTCACGCGGGTTGACAAGGTAGACGAGTTTCTAGACCCAAGGCATATGACATGGGGCATTTCCGATCACTCTCCGGTAGGGGTGGCCATTAAGGGACCGCTGCTCTCTAGGACAGCCTACCAGAGGATTGACCCCTGGTGTTTACGAGACTCGGACCTTTGGGACCTGCTCCGGGAAGGCTCGGAGCTCTATTTTCAGGAGAATAAGGGGTCAGTGGCCTCGCACATAACAATATGGGAGGCCTACAAAACGGTGTTGAGGGGGCAGGCACAGGCTTTGATTGGTGCTAAAAAAAAAGGAGGCAGTGCTTCAAATTAAATCTTTGGAGTTGGAGATAGCTGAGTTGGAACGGGATGCTGCTAGTGACACCTCTAGTGCATTCAAGCATAGATTAGCTTTAAAACAGCATGAATTAAGAGCACTAGCGGATTGTGAAGCGAGAGCATATGCCCAACATAGGGTGTACGATATAGGTGATAAAGCGTCGAAACTTCTGGCGTGGCTTGAGAAACGGGATAGAGAATGCTCCTGGGTAATGGGAGTGATAGACAAGTCGGGGACATTGCGGACAACAAGTTCAGATATAGCAGAAGTCTTTGCGGCCCATTTTGAGAGGGTATATGCGCCTGTCAGCACCAGAACCGAGACTGATTGTGAGGAATTTTTAAGAGATTTCTCCCTCCCCACACTGTCTGACGAAGTGAGCACTGCACTGGATGGGGATCTCACGGCGGAAGAGTTAGGTGGGGCCTTAAGTCACCTCAACTCGGGGAAGGCAGCAGGGCCCAATGGCCTACCAGTGGAGATCTACAAAAGTCAGGCTTCCATAATAGTACCGCCGCTACTAGACATGTTAGTGGAGGCCCGGGAGTGGGGGCAGCTCCCACCGGATCAATGGGTGGCCACAATAGCGGTTGTACACAAGGCCGGGAAACCACCAGATCAGTGCGCGTCCTATCGCCCAATCTCGTTGATCAATGTGAAGGCGAAGGTATTTGCCAAGGCTCACATTTTTGAGCTCTTCGGAAACTACTCCGGCTACAACATTAATTGGTCTAAATCAGTGGTGTTTCCGCTGTCGGCCCCCCCCCCCGGATACCGGCGGGTTGTGCAGCCCCAGTGGTGAGAGAGGGGTTTAAATACCTAGGCATACACATTGCACGGAATTGCGAGGCGTTTCTGCGGAGTAACCTTAAGCCCCAGATGGAACGTCTCAGTGCTGACGTATGGCATTGGCGCACCCTCCCGTTGTCTCTAATGGGCAGGGCGGCCCTGTTCAAAATGATGGCCCTGCCGCATCTCCTCTACGCTCTGCAGAACACCCCCTATCGAGTGCCCCCAACAATCTTTAAAAGAATATCTCACGAGGTCCGAATACTGTTGTGACAGGGAGGCACCCCCAGGATAGCACTGTACAAACTGCAACGAGGGGTGTATGATGGGGGATTAACGATACCAGATATTAGGCTGTACTATTGGGCCTCGAAGCTGCTGGTCATAAATGATTGGGTGTACACTGACCACAATGAACCTGCGTATAGAGTAGATAGAGCTGCGATGTCCAAGGGTCAATGGGCACAACTCTTGTACTCCCGAAGGAGGCGTCTGGTTTGCCCACCGCACACAGGAGTGGTGGTGGAGTGCTGGAGAGAGGCCAATAGACTGTTGGGCTGGGCCAGGAAGTTGACCAGCCGGACCCCATTGTGGGAGGGAGACCTCCTGAGAGATGTAGCGACCTTGGAGGGCTTCGGAAACTGGAAATTGATAGGCATTGAACATCTGGGCAATGTCTGGAGAGGGGAGGCTCCGCTTGCATTTGAAGGCTTGCAACAAGAATATGCTTTACACCACACGCAAAGATATCACCACCTTAGACTGATGCATGCCCTGAGAGGCTACATCCAACAGGGCACCCCCTTACCTGACTATTCACCTCTAGAGGACAGGCTGCTTCTCGACCCTATTCCCAAAAAAACAACCTCCACAATATACCGTAAGCTAATGAATAACATTCCAGACCCTCTGGTGACCATGAGATCATTATAGACAGACGACCTAGGAAACCTGGATGACGCAGAACGGCAGGAGGCAATACAGAGCCCTAGAGAGATTGCTGTTCGGACGAGGTTCCGATTGATACAACTTAAGATACTACACCGTACCTACTACCCACGCACGCTCTTACATACCTGGGGCAGGGTGCACACAGCGCTTTGTATTAGAGGATGCCAGCAGGAGGGTACCTTTTTCACATTCTATGGGAATGTCAGGTGATAGCAAGATATTGGCAAGGTCTCATGGACGTAATGTCAAGGGTCTCTGGAGTGACTGTCCCTATGAGTGCCAAATGGCTTCTATTGATGGTTAAGGGCGATCTGGATTGGCCCAGGTATACGGGAATATGGCTCGCTCTTGCGGCAGGGATTGCCAAAAGGAACATAGCAAGGAGATGGGGAGCACCCTCGCCTCCGTCCCTGCGAGAGTGGGAATGAGACCTTGATTGGTGCCAACGAGCCGAAGAAACGGTATATAAAAGCAGGGGGTGTGTTAAAAAATGGGAACAAATTTGGTCACCATGGTGTAAATATAGAGAGGGACTGGATATTGAGGTGCTCACATGGGATGGATCTGATCAAGGTGGGGCAGATACTTGACTTGTTACAATGTTGTATATACCCACTGTATGTATGGTCTGCTACATGTTCGGGGGTTTTTGAACTGGGCAGGACCCGAGTCCTCGCACCTCACTGGGTTAAAAATGTTGGAATTTTGAAAAGTCAACCATGTACAGATTATAGTAATTGCTGGTTTGTATGGTCATATGAGCAAAAGTTAATAAAAAGAATTAAAAAAAAAAAAAGTATGAGGAAGGAAATTAAATGTTGACCAGTTGTGCTTTTATTATCTATAGGTGGAAAATATTTGGGAGAGACGATTCACAAAGCTTTGCTGAAAACAGGAGTCATTTACATCACTCACGATGGACATCCACCCATTTCATGACCTTTAGCCAGTCCATGAAAATGACATTTAAATTCAAGCATAATGTTTTTATTTTGTAACCTAAGTGCGCACATGCCTGGTATTAACCTGTAATGTTAATGCAGCATTGCTTTCCTATGTTTACAAGTCATAATTAATGTAGTGCATATTTTACCTAAGCGTAGGTTTAGATAAAAGCATTATTAATTTATTTTCACTTTATTTTCCCCCATAAATATTTGTTTCACTTGCAAGTTAAGCCTTTCTCCATACATACTGTTAATAGTTAATTGATTGGTGCGTTGTGCTGCACTGCACTCCATTTTCTGCAAAGCTGATGCAAAGACAATTGTGGTGTAGGTTAGGTGCCCCAATCAGTGTAGTAAGTACATTACTAAACCCTAATGACTGCGCCAAAAGTTACTGCTGTCAATAGGAATTAACACGTGTGTAATCTGCAGACACAAAGGATAGCATTAAGCTTATGTAGGACTCACTTATACGAGTGCAATAACATCTATTTGTTTTGTGAACTAAGCTCGCTGTCAAGTCTAATTTACGTGAGAAAAACCATTGTGAATCAGCCTTTAGTTTTTTGTCTGTGATTGCCGGCACACAACCACATACATATTGAAGGGAAATTATACCAACAAAAAATCTCGATCAATGGGAACTAAATGAGTTACCACTGATTTCTGAGCTCCCTGTGGCATTGCCATTGACTGAGACTGTCAGATTGACTATTTAGTTGGGAGTACTTGGAAATGCAGCATTTACATTGAATGCAGGAAACAGCTGATACTTCGAGCATACTGCGTGGTGTGATTGATTGTAACTGGTACTCTGTAAGTCGTGTTGTGTTTTGTGTGCTGCATATGATTTAAATATAATTGCTGCGATGGGCCAAGCAGACATGGCCCATATGTCCTGGTTTGTAGGCAGGGCTCTGAACTGAGCCACCACAGTAGTTCATCATATGGCCACAGGAGGCAGTTCATGATGGGCTCCACTGGCTCAGTGTAGAGCTGAGCACCTGTGTCTAGGTTGAAGCCTACCAGACAGCAAAGCTGTCTGGTTGCAAAAGACTTCTTTTGGGCATTCTAAAAGCATCCCTGGGAATGCATTCCACCCATTGCTTAACATTGACATTGTTATTTGCAACTCACATCTTCTTGCTTTTTATTTGCTGGCTTTATTTGTTTTAGGCATTCCTTGTATTCTTCCACGAGTCCTTGCTTTCTGTAAATCGGACTTTACATTTTGTTCTTATCTTGTCAGATTGGCTGTGTGTTCAAAGACAGAGGTCAAATGTCAGGCTCTGTGTTCCAGGGAGCTTGGTGTTTACTTTACTTTCTCTGACTTCAAAGTGAGAGGATTTATGCGACAATCTTGCTGGGTACTGGGAAAGAAAAGGTTTTTTCTAGCACACAAGATGTAAATGTCCATAAATGAACGGTGTAAATATTTCGGAATATATCAAAAGTAGGAAAGCATAAATGAAGCAATTTTTTTTGTAATTCGAAAGTGTGGTGGAAACAAATATTTGAATTCAAAGCAAATTAGCAAATTAGGTGATACCATTTCCACACATAATCGTTTGTGCGCTGTATAGTTTTTTTCAGTAAAATGGTATGTGCAAATGTAATGGTCATTTCAATTGAAAATATGTTGCCTGAAATGGCGGTGAGCTAAGAAACCATGCATTCTCCACTCTAAGCCACTCCATTCTATGACACTCCATGATACTCTACGACACTCTGCTCCACTTTACAATACTCCACTCCATGCCACAACACTCCACTCCACCACACTCCACTCCACTCTCCGCCACTCAATGCCACTTCATTCTAGGCCACTCTATTCCACTCTAGGATACTCTACTTTATGCCACTCCACCACACTCTATGCCGTTCTATGCCACTCCACACTACGCCACTCCATTCTATGATACTTTACTCCACTCCACTCTACACCACTCCATGACACTTTACTCCAATCTACGCCCTTCGAATCTACACCCCTCCACTCTATGACACTCTACTCCACTTTTTTTCACTGTACGATACTCCACTCTATGACACTCTACTATACTACATTCTATGACACTTTGCTCCCCTCTATGCCGTTATACACCACTCCACTCTACACTACTGCTCCCTAGGCCACTCTTCTCCACTTTACTCTACCCTACTCCACAATCTACTCCACTCTGCACCACTCCACAACACTCTATGTCACTCTACAACACTCCACAACACAACACTTTATTCCACTTTATGTCCCTCCATTCTATGCCCCTCCACTCTACCCCACTGTATGACACTCCAGTCCATTACACTCCATGACACTCCACTCCACTCTTCTCTTTGCCACTCCAACCATTCCACTCCACTTTCCTCTATGCCACTAACTTTTGGCCATGGTGAACAGCAGCCCCACTGGTGTACAACATGGCTAAAACACATTGGCAAAACCAGTAACTCTTGCGTAGGCAAGACCTAGTGGCTTTGACAATGCTTAGGTGCCTGCAGTTGTAAAGAGAATTGTTTTTCAGACAGTACAGCTTGGGAAGGTTTGCCTCTTTCTGGGCTGTGCTGTCTAAGATGATTCTCTACCTTAGTGAAATATTAGGTTAAATGAATTCACTTTACACACTGAAGATGCATAAAAACAGGCGCTAGGATCTGCACTGAGCCAGCGAAGCCCATCATGATACCATCCCATGTCTTATTTCAGCGGATCTTGTTATGGACTATCCTCCAATGACTAAGGGCTCGACTCACAATGCCCTACAAGTATAATTCTCAATCATGTTCCCATAGATTTATTCCTACGGATAGATTTCCTATTTTTAGAAGATTCACAATGAATACCAGGTGTACTCCAGTACACGCAGTTTACTCATGAAATGTTTCACTGGGTGGAAAATCTACATAAATAAATCATTTAGAAGTGTGCGTTTGTACAAAGTGCTTTTCCGTTCTGCAAATGACTGTGCAAATGTTTATTAACTAAAGAATACATTGTCTGGAAAATACAGAGCCCAGCGACAACGGGATCCCTTAGCACCCTATAAACATTAAAGCCCTGTAAGCAAGGACAGAACACAGTTATAGGTTTTCATACACAGGCTTCCACTGGAGATCATGTGTCGAAACAAAGAGATGCTCAGGTGCAGGATCTGAAGTCATGAGATAGTGTCCAAACCACATTCAGACTGATACAAAAATGTAAACTTTCAGGGCAGAGCAAGTTATTTAAGAAAGCTTTACATGTCAGACCGCGCATAACTTGGAAGTACTGGTTAGCACTGAGCAGAAAGATGATTGGAGCTTTTACAGTTATGCTAGGGCAATATTTTCAGTTCCACATCTCTTTACCTTGCCTTTCACATGACTACATTTGAGTGCATCACCAATGTGGGAAATTACCTGCAAGAAGTATGTGAATATAGGCAAACGTGTGAGTTGTCAATTACAGGACACCAAGCAACATATTGACATGACACATTAATGTCACATATGAGAAATTCAGGTCGGAGGGTCCCAGGGCAATCTTTTGTTTTGGTGTCCTGAGACTTCCATAGTGTGGCCCTCAAACTGATAACCTAGTAGTAGAGACAGAGCAGTACAAGGCTTACTCAGGGTGGTGCTCTGGGCTGCAAACTCAAAACTCAGCAACAGAACAAACAACAGTCAATAAAGCAATGCCCTATGCAAATTACTTTAATACACCCGGAATTAAATATTACAGCAAAAAATTCAAACATACACAAAATGGCAAGTGGACAAAACAATGTGAACGCGCTGTGAAGGGCCTTTCAGACTACAGGGGGTGCACTCTAAATAAAGGTTACAGAGATCAAACAGCCTCTTTAATGTGACCTGCACTCCATAGGTCCAAGGCACCTTCAATAGTTTGCGACGCAACATACCCTTAACCCCCAAATCACAATATCCACATATATGTCTGCAGCAATCATGTGGGTTACAATGATAAAAAGCCAGACCTAGTGGCTTTGTCACCGGGTGGAGTCTCCATCCATTCAACAGTACAATATAAGCTTTGACAAACCTTCCATAGAAAACAGTAAACCTTTCAATGAAAGTCATATTTATATTATTTAACCAGGTTGCCTAGAAAACACTGAGAACTCAGAATCTAAATAGGACCACACACTCCTAGGACAAGCTTTAAATGAACATACACCTCTCCCATGGTCACTGATCTCCCACCCCTGATAAGGCCTTATAGTGACTGTGGCATTTGTGGCAGAATGCAGCGCACATAGAAAAAGGAAAAACGAGGAGAAATAAAGATATTTCTCCTCGTTGTGCCTCCCTTACACCTCCCCTGGGGAGGCGTACGTTTTTGGCACTGCCTCAGAGTTACGATTTCTCGTAAATCTGGGGCAGTGTCAAAAACCATGGATGTTGCTGGGAACGCCCCCAGCGACATCCATTGCATGCCCCTTTAATGCAGAAAACTGCGTTAATGGGAACGATATTTACAAGGCCGCATTAAGCCAAAAAAAGTGGCTTAGTGCTGCCTGGTAAATATGGAGCAGGCTCCTACCCCACCAGCGCTTCACAAAAAGTGACGCACGGCGACACAAGGGGCTTATAAATAAGCCCCTAGAGATTTTACACTTCAAGCACAAAAGAAGAGGAACATTTCTTTTTGGAATTTTCAATTGAATTATCATCACTAAGCACATTCATCTAACTGTAGTTAGTAGCCTGCCACTTAGAAGCATTTGTAGAGCATCCAAAAATGTAACATTCACATGCTGCACCAAGGAAATGACTCGTGAAATTGCAAAGACACAATAAAGGAAGTTGCTAAGGGCCTCACCCACAGTACTTGCCAGTGGCTCAGAAAAATTCCAGCATTTCCATTTTTGCCGTCTAGCACTCCAGTGTTCTTGAGATGTTAGCGGAAGCCACCAAATGCCAAGACGATGAGCAGACACTATGGGTCATTTATGAACATCACTATGTCTGGGATGTCCAGAAATAATCCCAAGGATGCTGTCAGTATGGTAAGGATAGCCACCTTCCTACCAGGGTGCACACAACAATTTTTCAGTTTCTTTCTTCCTTTATAACATCTTCTCTCTATTTCTTCACTTTCCACTTGCCTTCTCTGTTTTCTTCTAGTTTAATTTGTCTTTCGCCGCTTTTTGCGAGTCTGTTTTCTATCGCACTAGTTTCCAAATTAAACAATCTTTCCATCCTACTCTTTACATCATTCTCTTTTCCTCTTGCTTTTATCTGCTTCTTTTTTCCTTCCCCCTCACCATACGTTTTCTTGTTTGCTACTCTTTTCGTTTCTCTCACTTTCTTTTTATCTTTATTAGTATTTAGCTATTTTCAACTTTGAATCGACTGTCGTTCTTTCTTTCCTTCTTTCCATCTCTCTCAATCCTTTTATATTTCATTCCTTCTCTTCAAATATCTTTCTTTCACTGTTTCCATACTTTTATTCCTTTTGTGTTCTTTACTTTTTTCATTTTTCCTCTCTTCTTTCATCATTTTTTCCTGTACTTCTTTCATTCATTTATGGTCATTTATTTTTTCTATCTTTTATCTTTCTTTCTTTTATTCTTTCTTTCTTTCTTTTTCCTTCTTTTATTTTCTCTTTCTTTCTTTATTTTTCTCATTACCCCTTTCATCCTTTCTTTCAATTTTTGCCTTACTTCTGATTTACATTGTTCCATCATCTTTGTTCCCTTTATGTTTTTTATTCTGAATTATTTTAATATTCCTTTCATCTTGTCATTGTTTTATGCATAATTCCTTACATCCTTTCTTAATCGTATTATTTCATCTTTTCATCTATTCACTTTTATAATATCTTCTTTTTCTTTTATTTACTCACTGCATTTGTCTCTCACGTCATTTTCTTTCTCATTTTCATGATTTTTCTTTCTCTCTTTCTGTTGGTTGTCTCCTTTTGTATTCCTCTGCCCCCACCCTTCAGCACTTTAGTGCTATTCCCTTGTAGTTTATTCCTAGCCTTCTGCGTACAGACCTTCATTTCTAATAGAAGGCTTACTAGGCCCAGATTTAACCCCTCTTTAGCTGATGAAGCTTCACGATAAACATGATGGCTTTGCACCTGTCCTTTTCCTGCTCTGAATGTCTGAAGGGTGATTGAACTGTTTCTGACTTGGCTGTGTGTCTTCTGTGTGTGCTTCTCAAGAAACCAGTAGATGGTGGATTCTCAAGGTGCCTATCTGTAGGAGTTGATGCTCATTACAGAATGAGCAGAAGAACCAATATCGTCTCCTGCCATTCAGTTTCACATGTGATGAGAAGATTGTGATTGATGGTTAGTCTCAACTGCGGTGGCTGAGCTATCTGGGGTCCTGTTGCAGACCTGCCAACTTGAACAAAAATCTCACAGTGTGAGGAGGGGCAGGGCATTAGAGGGGGCAGGCCTCTTTCCGAGAAGTACCTAAGAGGCACTTTTGCCTCCCTCCCCCCAAGCACTCTCCCCCAAAAAACAAAAAAAAAGGCTTGCTGAGGCTGGTACAGGGGTGTTTTCACACCCCTTAATGGACGTCAGCAGTTTAAAGCCTCCGAAAATTAGCTTGAAATCCACTTTTTACAGTGTTTTTCAACTTGTTTTTCCTGCCACCCCGTGATATCGTCTCTTCACCAGGTGACCTTGTGATGGGAGCCAATATCGCGTGTCACTCGGTGTCACATGGTGTCACTGTGCGAGTTGGCAGGTCTGCTGTTGTATTGTGAAATGTGCCAGCCATAACTAGGATCCTTGCTTCTTTAGTGCAGCAGCTTGGTCTGAAATCAGATTAATTTGGGATTTGTTCTCTTCTGTGTCCCCAGAGGTCTGTTTCCTTACTGAAACCTGGTTAAATTCCACCTCTTTACCTGCTCTTATGATTGCATTACCTGACAACTACCGCATGCATAAACTGGACAGAGAAGGGAGTACAGGTGGATGCATAGCAATTGTATATAAAGACACTATCAAACTCTCACTTATTCACCCCTTACAGGAAGAATGGGCAGAGATACGTTTTTTTAAGCTTGAATTCTCCCCCAAAGATTGCTGGAAGGGAGCCTTTGTGTATCGCCCCCCCCCCCCCAGGGCCCAAAAAGGAGTTTAGTCAACACCTAACTGAATTTATTGCTACCTATGTCTTGTTATCCCAACAGTTTCTTCTGCTGGGTGATTTTAGCTACCATGACAATGATCTCCTCAATGTGGAGACTGCACAGCTGATCTCGGATTTAGCCTCTCTAGACCTGCACCAAAAAGGTCAAGGGGCCTACACATGTTGCAGGGCACACACTTGATCTCATCTTTACTAATTCAGCACTTCTGACCTACGACTCCCCTCAACCTCTACTTTGGACCGATCACTCACTAATTCGATTTCAGATGCCTACAGTAAATAGAAGTAAAACCAGCAATAACACCACTAAACCTGCTATAAGGCAGCGGCATAGGGTCACTCCTGACTCTTTTGCCAATGAATTTGAGTCTACTATCACTTTTGAAGACTCAGAGGTTGATCAAGCTCTATTAGAATACCATAGAGCTCTAAACCTGGCACTTGACAAGATTGCGCCCTTAAAAGTCTGTGATACTTCTAACCATAGCTCACATGCGCTCTGGTACACTACAGAACTAAAAACAGAAAAAGCTATCTGCAAAAAACTGGAGAGACGTTGGGGTCGTACTAACAAATTACCAGACAAGGAGACCTATAGAGCTTCCTTAATGGTGTATCATCTGCACATGAATAAAAGCCCAGAAAATGTTCTTTTCCAATCAAATTGAGCAGGCTGGGAACTCGGCTAACGAACTGTTTAAAGTGCTCAATGCTTTTACTTGCCCGCTTGCTTACTCCCAAGAAATACATGCACCACAAGCACTAGGTGACTCTTTAGCTAAGTTCTTTGAGGACAAAATCAATGTGATATATATAAACTTTCCCAGCGTGCCTGACCAGGCATGTGAGGTGCTAAGTATTGATGCACCTTCCTCCCATGGTGCTTGCAGTTTTAGAAAGATTTGCAATTTCTCCCCAGAGTCAATCTAGAAAGCACTTGCCTCAGCCAAATCTGGCTCTCCTCTTGACATCTGTCCCTCTAGAATCTGTGCAGTTCTTTCAAGTCTGCTTGCCCTGGTGATCTGCTCTCTATTCAACCTATCAGCTAACACTGGGAAAACACCATCTGCTTGGAAAGCGGCATAGGGGATATCGATTCAGAAAATGGCCAATAGGACACCCACAAACGTAACCAATTATCGTCCTATCTTGCTGCTTCCAATGCTTGGAAAGCTATCGGACGGACAAGTAAATCAAGAACTCATGGAATATCTTGAGGTGAACAAACTTCTGGATCCGTCACAATCTGAGTTTCGACCTTTATATAGCACAGAGACTACTCTGCTGGCGTTTACTGACCACATCAGGTGTTCTCTCGATGCGAATCAGTCATCCATGATGAATCAGTCATCCGTGATGTTAGACTTGTCTGCAGCATTTGATACTGTCTCTCACTCTAAGCAGCTACTAAGACTGCAGGAGATTGACATATATGGGACTGCGTTACAATGGTCTGGTGACTTTCTTACCAACAGAACCTAAACTATTACTCTGGCTCCTTATAAATCATGCACCATGCCATTGGATAAGGGGGTACCTCAGGGCTCGTGTTTGAGCCCTACACTTTTTAATATGTATGTCGCCCCCCTCGTCAAGCTTGCCAAACCCTTCGGCTTTAAAATACTATCTTATGCTGATGACACACAGTTACTAATCTCCTTTGACAAAAACTTAGCCAAAGTGAAAGATAGCTTCTCTGCCGGAATAAAAGCTATTGCGGCATGGATATCCAAGAATTACCTCCAGCTAAATACTGATAAAACAGAGATTATGCTGTTTGGTAAGGTCCGACAGCTCTGGGACCCTGACTGGTGGCCCATAGAACTAGGCATGGCCTGACTCCTAAAGAGGTAGTCAAGAACTTGAGCATTTGTCTGGATCATTCGCTCACTATGAAATACCAGGTCCTGTTGATTACAGGCAACTGCTTTCACATAATGCTGAGGAGAGCCTTCCCTTTTCTTCCTCTCTCTGCGAGGAAAACCCTGGTCCAGGCTCTGGGGATTAGCCAATTGGATTATTGTAATGCCCTTCTGGCTTCAGCAAATGAAACATTGCTATACAAGCTGCAAGTCTTTCAGAACACTGTGGCCCATCTCATTTACAATCTACCTTCCGGTACAGCGTCTTCCCCCTTATTACACGCTGCATTGGCTGCCAATCTGGAAAATAATTATTTTTAAAAATGGTTGTCTCACTCATAAAGCTCCGATGTGGAAAGGCCCAAGTTATCTATCTGTTAAACTTATCCCTTACTGCCCAGTCAGACTCTTACGATCTTGTGAAAAAGCACTACTCACCATTTCGCAGGTGAGAAAATCATTCACTGGAGGCAGGTCCTTCTCATATCTTGCCCTGCTTTACTGGGATGAGTTGCCTTTACAGGTTTGCCTGTGTACTGATAGGTATAAATTTAGGAAACTACTGAAACAGTGCTGTTTTAATTCCTAACCTTTTGCTGACCTGTATCCTGCCGGGCGCTGAGATACCCCTCCCGGGGTGATTCGCAGTATAAATTAACAATCACCAGTCTTGATGGATGGACTTTATTGTAAATTGCTATTTTGTTTGCTTCACAACTGCTTAATTAAATCTGTGGATGAAGAATGGCACAAGTGTGATTTGATAGTTGCTAGCAGTGGGGGGGATCTTTCCAGTCTTGTTTGAATCAGCAAACATGTCTTGCACAGGAGATACATTGGGATCAATGGTCATGGACAGGAGAATGTTGTCCCCACACGTGGTGAATTTGAGGGATGCAACTGTTGATAAGTTTGCATGAGAAGGCAATTTTAAGGAGGTCCATTTCTGTATATTGCACAGACAGGTGGGAGAAACATCAGTAGTTTGCTTTGTGATATGGAGGTGGTATCAGTTCTTGTCTTACTTTGGTGAAGAATTGATTGATAGCATTGCAATTGCAATTGCTGGTTAAGTGCTGTTTCAAAGTTATCCGGGGTCAAACTCAGTTGTGTTTCAGGGTTATGATAATGGTTTGATGACTCTGAAGGTACAGCGTAATGGATGACTTATTATAAGGGGTTTTGGCTGTGGAAATAAGGTTTAATTTAGATGAGTGGAGAGATTTGGTTTTAGATTTGGGTTATGTATTTTTCTTGTTTTCTGATAGGTAATTTGTTGCATGTTCTTCTGCACGCCATAATGGAGAGAAGTCAATATAGACTTTCGGCATGAGTTTGACTAAATTCAGAAGGGAGTGGACATCAAGTTTGGAGTCAGTTGTGATTGCATTATTTTCATTGTGTAGCACTTGATCATTGACCCGTTGTTGGTACGAACGTAATCTTGCATGTTTTTTGCAAATGCAAAAATGCAAATTCATTTCTGCACAGCTTAAGTTCCATGATAGTCAGCATCAAGCACACAGCATCTATGCATGTGCCATTTATATATCATGGAAACCAAGCCAAAAGACAGCAGAGTGCTGTACAGGTTAAAGTCATACTCACAGTCAACTACTTATTGGAGGGGTTGAGGAGTTTTTGAGAATAGAAGCGGCTGACTATGCCTTTATGTGATTAAAGAGGTGTGTATACTGTATTTTCCTAATTTAGATTCGGGATGGAATGGTTCTGATGGATATAGGGATTTGGTTCTTGAATCTGGGTGCTTAGTGGGGGAACCTTGCCTTATTTTTTCCCTTATTTCACTTCTTTGTCTTCATTCTGATAGAGCTCTGACTGAGACAAGTCTGGAAGCCACCAGGGGTGTTGAAACTGTCAGCCAGCTAGGTGAAGTGCTAGTGTGATGGTTTTATGGATGATGCAGCTGCCAGCAAGGGCAGCCAATGTAACTTCATCATGATAGGGAGTTATATGGTCATATTTATTCAGGCCCTTGATGAGGGGTGCTGCAGCATATAAGACAGCCTTAAGATGGAATCATGTGTAGCCTGGAGGACATGGAGTAGAGCATTGCCATCGTTCACAAGCTAGAGTATGAAGGCTTGATCTGGAGTTCTGAAGTTGTTTTGTGGGAGGAGTAATTTTGCTTTCTTTAGTTGAAAGAGCTGCCATCAGGCTGTCTCAGTTTGCCTTAAGATATCTTATTGAAGGGTGATGTTAATGTTTAGGATGAGCTAAGAATCTGTTCAGGGTCATATTGTTAAGCCAAGAATGGACTAATCATTGCTTGTTTTTGATGATTAGCGGAAATCTCTTTTAGTTGTGTTGAATTTCAAGTAGGAACCTAAACATTCGGGTCTGTATAAGGTGCAGGCAGGCTTTGGGACACTTGATGTCTGTAGGAAAGGAGACTTTAAAGTACAGTTGTGTGCTGTAAGTGCATTGGTGAATCCTGATGCTATTATTGGAGAGTAGAGTTCCAATGGACTCTACATAAACGTTGATGTTGAAAAGGGACAAGATGGAACCTTGAGACACCCATCAGGTGATAGAGATTTCTTGGACCTGAAGGTAACTGATGTTAATTGGACAAGTAAGAGGAGAACCAGTGCATGTTGCCAATAAATTCCATTCAAGACCGTAACGTGTGGATGAGGGTGGGATGGTTGATGGTTTTAAAGCAAACACAAGGAGATGATGGACGGAGAGCTGAAACTTTTCAAACACTCACCCCAGTCACAGATCTGGGTTGAATCCATCATCATTCTTTAGCTCACTTTGCCACCCCAGTTCAGACACAGCTAAATGCAAATCAGTCTTGACCCTGTGCCTCATGGGAACAGTCCAGCCCGAACTGCCAAGCCATGTCTTCCCTGGACCGGAAACAAGCATCCTGGGACCGGTTTCGGGCTAACAGACCTCTTCAGCCAGGCTAGCTTGAATCCAGTGGCAGAGTGAGCAAGGGACCCACGTCTGGGCATACCCTGCCAACTTAGGGCGAACAAAGCAAACACAAGGAGATGATGGATGCAGTGCTGAAGCATTTCAAACACTCACCCCCAGTCACAGATCTGGGTTGAATCCATCATCATTCTTTAGCTCACTTTGACACCCCAGTTCAGACACAGCTATATGCAAATCAGTCTTGACCTTGTGCCTCAAGGGAACAGTCCAGCCCGAACTGCCAAGCCATGTCTTCCCTGGACCGGAAACAAGCATCCTGGGACCAGTTTCGGGCTAACAGCCCTCTTCAAGCAGGCTAGCTTGAATCCAGTGGCAAAGTGAGCAAGGGACCCACGTCTGGGCATACCCTGCCAACTTAGGGCGAACAAAGCAAGCACAAGGAGATGATGGAGGGAGCGCTGAAACTTTTCAGACACTCACCCCCAGTCACAGATCTGGGTTGAATCCATCACCACCAGCAGATGTATTGCCATTCTTGTGAGACAGTCAACAATCTTTGTAGATCATTGAGCAATCATGGGTATTTGGGATGGCAAAAAATGTTGCATTGATGGCTGAGAACCTTCCTTTTTTACTTTTAAACATGGTGCTGCATACAATAGGCACAGGGTCAAGAATAATTTGCATATAGCTGTGTCTGAACTGGGGTGGCAAAGTGAGCTAAAGAATGATGATGGATTCAACCCAGATCTGTGACTGTGACTGGGGGTGAGTGTTTGAAAGGTTTCAGCACTCCGTCCATCATCTCCTTGTGTTTGCTTTGTTCGCCCTAAGTTGGCAGGGTATGCCCGGACGTGGGTCCCTTGCTCACTTTGCCACTGGATTCAAGCTAGCCTGGCTGATGAGGGCTGTTAGCCCGAAACCGGTCCCAGGATGCTTGATTCCGGTCCAGGGAAGACATGGCTTGGCAGTTCAGTCTGGACTGTTCCCATGAGGCACAGGGTCAAGACTGATTTGCATATAGCTGTGTCTGAACTGGGGTGGCAAAGTGAGCTAAAGAATGATGATGGATTCAACCCAGATCTGTGACAGGGGGTGAGTGTTTGAAAAGTTTCAGCACTCCGTCCATCATCTCCTTGTGTTTGCTTTGATGGTTTTAAAGGCCACTGGGAGGCGCTGGAAGTTCGGGTGTGGGGAAGTGCTGCAGGACCCCTTCCCTAAAAATAGCCATGCTGAAGTTCAGAAGGTGACTGAGCAATAAAGCGAGCAATAAAGATGTCCTTAAAGTATGTGTTTATCTTGTCATATTTGCTGCACATTCAAAGACAAAGGTCAAATGTCATACTCTGTCTCCTGACAAATTAATGCTTATTCGGAAACTGGTGTTTACTTTTCTTTCTCTGACTGCAAACTGAGCATTTTCTATAAGTACCTTAGATGACAATGCTGATGGGATACAGGAAGGGAAAAGAAAGGCTGTAGGATGCGCACTTTCTTGTAACACACAACATCATTCACCTATAAATTAACTACACACATATTAACAAATATATCAGCAATTGGAAAGCACAAATGAAGCACATTTTAATACGATCAAAACAAATCAAGGCACTTTATTTGGTGATGACACCAGTTCTCCAAAACGCACCACCCTCATCCCACTTCCTGCTGAATGGGCTTGGCACATTTGCTGCACTTGTTTTTTGTGCATCGCTTGGATTTTTCACAATCCCTGTGACTTCAGTGATGTACCACTATTGGGAGCGCACTCACTCTGAAAATTGTTCCAGCACCACCGGCTAGGGGGTAATATGCTACTGATGTATACTATTCTTTTATTGCAAATACAGATGTACATTGCATTAGTAACTTAAACAGAACCATGCCTGTCTTATATAACTGACATTTCAAGACGAATTTGCAAATGCTAAATTCAGTGGAAACACCGAGCTGGATTTTAATGACCATGTTATGTTTTTCAGAGAAAGAACTATGAGGATTCCCAGATGGTACATCCTATCTAGGACTCCACATATTTACTTCTGTGCTGAAGATGATCTGTTCAAAGAATTAACGTGGATCTTTTAATAGACACTGTAAAACCTGACCTATATACATAGAGGAAACTAATGAAACATTACCTTTATGAGACAGATTATAGTCATAAAAGGAAACCTAGTATGAAGACTGCTGACATAGCTTAACTGTTAAAAACCGGTTTTGTGGGTCATGTAAATGGACTGCATGCTCAAAATAGAGTTTAGATTATGCAACCTATCAAAAATCACTGGTTTTGCTCATTCCCCACATAATAATTATTACATTTATACCATTATTAAAATTGTAAAATACTGAAATCAAACCTTGCATCAAGTTACCTTTTTAGGCCACATCAAATATTTAAAAGCCAGTGGGGATTTTATATGCAATTTTGTTTTAAAAACAGCTTCCCTTATGCTGTTACACGACTAGATTGGCTGTTATGGAAATATTTTGAGGGCAGATGGGCAGTCTAGGCACTTGTATGTCAGAATACCCAGTACCACAATATAGTGCTCCTGAATGTGGACTGCAAAAAATGTTAACTCCACGACTGTGTAAGTTGAAGACATATCTATACTGCAACCTTTGCATATTAGGACTTTAGAGGAGCTGTCTGGAGACTGAAAATGTTCCGTTTACAGATGATATTTTACCATAATGCGCTTGGTTTTCTTGCACTTATTTCTCTAGTATTTTAAGAGCTTCGAAAAGGACCTATACAGCTCTTTCTAGTTATATCTTTTTTTATTATGATGACTTTTCTACTGATTCTTCCTTTTAATTGGTTAAAAAGGTTGAGAGTTTTTAGAATGATAGCACAGGAGACAATGTTATGAAGAATCGAAGGATCGGGTGAAGAGAAGCAACAGCCACTAGAAAACAGTTTATTGAATGTGTTTGCCTGGGCGATGAACAAAGTATACAGTCCGAAGCCAGGAAAATTAAAGAGTCTCGTCACAGAACACAGAGCCCCCTGCAGTGTTGGGCTATAACCAGTGTCTCTGGTTGTCCAGCACCAGATGAACCTTTCGTTAGGGGCTGACTGGCAATGAGTGATTTTAATCTGCATTATATGTTATCTATTTGGCTAGAGCTGTTAGTGCAGGGTCTACAGACGGCTTGGGTTAGTTGATCACCAAAACATACATGACCTGCACTTTTCTTTCCAGTTTTTTGCAACCTGCTTTCATCTGATTGCTGATTCAGTTTACTCTAACAATTCTCCACCAATGGTCTGGTGGCTTAGTGGACTAATGCATCCACTGCAGGGCCTGTGTTTGACCTCATGCTTACAGGCTAAAATCATGGTGGGTCCACTTAACCTTTCATCCATCTGAGGTTGATAAAATGAGTACTGTTGGGTAACAATAACCATCTGTTATTCAGCGCCACGATACCTATGGGTGAACATGTACTTTACAAATACACGTTATGTCCCTGTTCCATTTCCAATGGGTCATCAAAAAAAGGAGACGTAGGGAATAGAGAAGCCTTAGCATCTTCAAATGTCCAGCTACTGCACAGCCAGAGGGTCTAGAAATACACTTTTGCAGGACATGGGCATCTCCTTTCCTACCTTCCTTGCTGATAAGGCCATCTGACATTTCTGGCTCAAATGTGGAGGTGTAGGCCATGGTGGTTTGTGATCCAACATCTGTCTTGAAGTTGAGAAATGCACTGAAGTCCTTACACTCTCTGCTGCGTAATCTATAAGCTTTGACAATGCTTGCTTTATTTATTTCATTTCTATTAGAGTCAACGCTTCATTTATGAGCCTTAGAGCTCTGTACAGCTGGAGCTATATACACAAACTGAATATGCAAAAACAAGATATAAATAGTTCGTAAAACATTGCACTGAGAAAACGAAAGCAAATAAAACCTAACTAATGAGAAGACAGCACAAACATTCAATCCCGAAAATGATGAGAAAAGATGAGAAGATGAGCCCTCCTTACGTCCAGAATATGGAGTCTTTCTCCTTCCTCTGAAGATGTAGATGGATAGAATTCAGGCAGGTTTAAGACCTGCTCCCTGTCCTTAATGCCTGACTACTGGAATATAAAGTGGCTGCTCTAAAACTCAATTCAGAACCTTCCATTAAAAACTCAAAAATGTTGATTAAATCCATAGTAGTGGGATCCACCCCTTTTGTATAATGCCATTTACTAAGAGTCCTCAGGTGCCTAGTGTAAGAATCTAGGGTAGAGAATCTCCAAGAAGCCTGTAGGTGTAGGGTATCAGTTAAATCTACAGGTGGACCCTGTTTTCTCAAACCTCTCCTCTGAACTTCCACACTTCAACCTGAGTTTCCCCAAAGATTCCTGTCTCAAGGCTGGAAAAAGGAGGGGAAATGGATTCAAGGGTAGTCTCCACTCCTCTGTGTCCTTCAGTGTCACCAGAAGAGGAAACCAGTTGAAGAGGGGCCATAGGGGTGCTGGCAGAATGACTAATGCCTTCTAAGAACAGTTTTTGTCCCCTCCTGCACAAAACTATTCTGACCACAACACAGGCACCCTTCTGTCATGATGCAAGGGTGCCTGCGTTGGTGCCAGGCTGCCTCAAGTGCACCATCACAAGGAGAAAGCAGAAGTGTGCCATATCATTGTAAATAAGGTGCCTTTCTGCTCTCTCCCTCTCATGCAGCGCTGCACAGCAAGTTGCCATGCTGAGATGCTTTGTCTGAAAGTTTAGTAAATCCAGACCCAGAACTTTAATTTTTCCATGAAAAGGCATGGCTAAAGTAGATGGTTTAGCATATTGCAGAAATAGTCCTTCCTCCTCATCATCAAATGGGAAAGACGGAAATCCTAAATTGCCTGTGATGTGAGCATCTCCTCACTTTCAACATATTTCTCTGATGATGACATTGGAGTCTCCGAGGCAGAAGGAGAGGAATCCTTGGGCAAACCTGAAATAGAAATCCTACAACCCTTAGACTTCTTAGGTTTATACTTAGGTGTATCAGACATTGCCCTAGCAACCGCCACATTGATCATTATCTGGACCTCAGCAGGCTTCATAAGTACCAGCATGTCCCTGGATGGAGAGCGATGATCCGCCAACCTACTACCCCTCATAGCCAGTTCAGACCCTTATCGTCAGAAGATGATAAGAAATGTTTTTGCTTAGATTGTCTTTAGCCTTTTATGGTTATCCAAAAAATGGTAAGGAAAGATCTGAATCACCCAGTTTAAAATGCCCCTATGAGCCCTGAGAAAACTGATAATATACTTACTTGAACAATGTCAGCAATAGAATTTGAGGAATGTGTCCACCAATTCTCAATCAATAAATGTATCCAGTCTTAGGGAATAAATAAATGAAGTAAGAATTGCACTTAGAAGGCGACTCACCCACAACCAAGCTGGCTACCAACGAGAGAACCTTGCTCTGTCTGATACTATACGCTGCTCCAGTGCGATGCTGCTGCTCCCTGCCCTGGAAGCACAGCCCCAGCCATTACAAGAAGGCCAGACTCCATTACAGAACTTTGGAAGCTGCTAGAATTGACAGAGAAGCTTGTTCTGCACCACTGCGTCTGCATGTCAAAACTGTCCCACAGCTCCCCACAGCCAAAAAAATAACCATTAAACCAAAAACAAAGAATGGGGATGCTGTTGCAGTTCTGCTACCTGCATCATTTTGGTAAGTCTTAAAGGCAGTGCAAAACAGAAGAAGTGGCAGTGGTGCGGAAGGGGGGATTTTTATTCTGCTGTAAAACGTGGAGATTGGTATCTCAGGAGGCAAGGCTGCCTCTCATATGTTATGAATTAAGGCGAGGGAAAGTCGAGAGGGTTAGGTAGTTTGTCCTTGATCCGGTTGCACTTTTTCCATAGTAAAACGTTCAAAACTGTGGACTCTCACACCAAGCGATACCCACGCTCTGTAAGTACAACTCATTTCTTTGGTTGCCTTTCGTCCATAGCTCCTCTTCCCTACATCGAATCCTTCCACCCTTAGTTTTTCAATGGTGACAAAAGTGAGTGAACCT
Source organism: Calotriton arnoldi (assembly GCA_963921515.1). Taxonomy (NCBI): domain Eukaryota; kingdom Metazoa; phylum Chordata; class Amphibia; order Caudata; family Salamandridae; genus Calotriton; species Calotriton arnoldi. The sequence goes on along the minus strand of CAWUFW010009730.1, from coordinate 661,441 downwards.
AAATCGACAAACAGCTTCCCTTATCAACAGTACATTCTTTCTGGTAGACTGGAAATTTCATGTCAAGACTGGAGGCTAGCATTATGCATAAGCCTTTTATTGCCACTCCATTGCAGCACTTCAAAGAAAACATTAACCACACTTAAAATTCCTGGACCAAAATGTCGCTAGATTCTATATAAGTCTCAACTCAGCATCCATCTTCCTCTTTTATTTGCTGCTCCCTGACAACTAAGTATCTTTGTGTGAATGCCCTGAAATGTTTAGGCTAAGAAGTGTATTTAATGTGTAAAATGTTGTCATCTGCATAATTTGAGTTTATAATATATTTGTCTTCCTGTGGGTTAACAATGCAGTTATTTTGTGGAGTATATATTTTTGTTTGATTTCTGCCTTTCTGGTTTGAATGTTTTTACCGTTAAGTGTGAAAGTAAAGATTTGATTTTTCCAAATGTTTCCCAATTTGTGGGATTAGGAACTTAATTTGGTTTCCAAATTGGTTTCACACAGTTTTATTTAAGCGGGGGTTTGCAGCGGTAACGGTTCCAGAGCGAGGTGTTTATTTTTCTTGCCCTCGCGCTGGGGGAGGCTCGCTGCTGAGGCTTCGTCTGAGGCTCCGGCACTGTGTTTTTTGGTCACCGCAGGCCTCCGTTCAGGGATTTGTGACGTCGTCACACTGCTTCGCGTGACGACATCGCGTTTAGTGGCCACCTTGGTTTTCCAAAGCCAAGGCATCTAATAGGAAATGTAATAGTTTGCAGCCATAGAAAAAGCAGTAAGCATTCAATCGGCTCATATTTCAGATCGTTTAACAGACATTTTCCAACGTGATCAGTTGATGAAAGAAGTACGAAGTGTTTTGGCAGGAGAATTGTTGGTTTGAAGAGAGAAAACTATTAAAAAAAAGAAATGTGTACATATAAAATTAGATTTATAGCATAGGTTTAGCTGTTTTGATATTAGTATTAGACAACATGAGTGAGGAAGGAGAGACATCTGGAGGAAGTGTTGATGCCACTCTAAAAAAGATGGTACAAGATGAGGTAAGAGCCTCTGTAAAGGAAGTGTTGGAATCAGTTTTCAAGATAAAGAGAAAGGTAGTTGATGTTTCAGGGGATGAATATTGGTCCTTAGATGAGGATGAAGGGACTAAAGATAGAAAGTCAGGGAAAATGAAAAGAAAAATATTGAATTGGATGACAGATTTATGTCTTTGATGAGAGGTGCGCCTAGTGCCTTATAGGAGAAGGGTGTTCTTTGCGGCACAAAAGAGGGTGTCCTTGGTAGCAAGAAGGAGATTCAGGCTGGACCTGATGATGTTTTTGCCCGTGCCCAAGGAGATGATGAATATGATGATTTTGTTCTGGATGATTATGATAATGATGGTTGGGACATGGATGATGATAAAAGTGAGAAGGATAGGAAAGCTAAAGGGATTGTAAAAGATCCACAGGTGTTGGATATGTTCTGTCCTGAAATGATTAGACTCTCCAGAAGCGTTGATTGGTGGCCGATGCCACAGGTGGCTGATTTCATTAAACTGTGGCTAAAAAGACCTATGGAGAAGGAATCTAGGCATAGTGATGAGGGCGGAGTGTTCTCATCCGGTTGTTGAAGACAAGGCATGTGCAACACCGGATTTGGACCCAGACCTAATACGTTTTTTATTTAAATTGGGACGTGATTCCGGGAAATGTCTGGAGAGGTCACTGAAGCAGTGCCAAGCTATGCTTTTGGATGTCATAGGACCATTAGCCAGAATATTGGATATGGCTTTAGAGGTTAAGACGAATTCAGTGCAAGTGGACAATGATTTGTTACATGGCTGGTCGCAATGGGAAATATGTTTCTTGGGGAACGCCAGTGCTGCACTAATGGCAGAAAGAAGGAAGGCCATATTGATGAGAATAAGTCTAAAGTTAGGGGACTTTGCAAAAAAAAAGCGAACAGAGGACCCTAAGGGGTTTCTGTTTAGGAATTGTTTGGTGAAAGGCATGGGGAAGTATGTATCCACGTTCACCAGTCAGGATAAGGCTCAGTCCTCGCTGAGGAGAGTGTTTGGGGGACGTGTTTTTGATCAGGCTGGAGGAAGGGGATGTTACACTGACGATCATTCTTAAGGTTCCAATATCAGTTGCAGGGGTGAGCTTCCTTCAGGGGGTTCAATGTGCCACAGGGATTTACCCCCGAGAGGAAGAGGTGGCAGGACTCGCCAGAACAGAGGAAGGGGACACTTTACCCAAGGATCCCAAGGTAAGTGTGGATAACGTATTAGTTTTTTCCCCAGAAAAGGTAGGGGGTCATTTAAGCAAGTATGTAAACAATTGGGAGAGTTTAACAAGGAATCAATGGTTCTTAGATGCGGTGCAGGGATGCACAATAGAGTTCAGGAAAAATCCTGTACAGTTGAAGGAACCAGGACAGATGGTGTTTCAGGAGGAGCATCAGAAGTTAGTATTGACCGAGGTACAGGAGATGTTGAGGAAAGGAAAAATAGAGAGAGTACATGAATGACTTTTGTAAGTACAATAACTTTGATCAAGAAAAAGGACAAGGGCTGGCGGCCTGTGATAAATTTGAGGAATCTGGAATGGCATTTGGTATGCACGCATTTCAAGATGGAGGGTATCCATCTTTTGAGGGATATTTTGCAGGTGAACGACTGGATGGTCAAACTGGATCTGAAAGATGATTATTTTACCATTCCAATGGGGAAGGAGAGTTGCCGTTTTCTACAGTTCAGGTGGTTAGGAGTCCTTTATCAGTATCTTTGCATTCCTTTCGGACTAGCATCAACACCTTGGAGTTTTACGAAGGTGTTGAGGCCAATGGTGGTGTTTCTCAGCGAAAGGGGGATTCGTATGATAATGTATTTGGATGATTTTTTAATCGTGTCACAGAATCAGGAGGAGTTGAGAGAGCAATTTCAGTTTGTAGTTGGCCTTCTGGAATGTCTGGGTTTTTTCATCAATATGGAAAAGTCAGTGTTAGATCCCTTCCAGGAGCTGGACTTCCTCTGGATTCAGGTGAATACGGTGACTGCAACATTAAGTTTGCCAGAAAAGAGGGTAGTGAAGATGAAGACAGAAGTAAACAGATTTTAAAGAGACAGTCTGTTACACTAGGAGCTTTAGCAAGAGTAATAGGTTTATTTCCATCTTCAATTCAAGCAGTTTTTCCAGGACCGCTTCATTACAGACCTCTGCAGAGACTGAAGACTGAAGGCTTGAGGAGAGGATTAGGGTACAGGACCGGATTCAAGTTTCTGCTGTGGAAGCACGGGAGGAATTAGTTTAGTGGCTAGACAATCTGGATGCTTAGAATGGCCGAGCTATTTTTGGAGTATGTCCAGATTACGTGCTAGAGACGGATGCAAGTCTATTTGGCTGGGGTGCCTGTCGGGGACATTAGGGGACGGGTGGCAGATGGTCGTGGGAAGAGAGTTCAGAACAAATAAATGGTCTGGAGATGATAGCAGGACATTTTGCCTTGAAGAGCTTTAGGAAAGTGTTAAAAAATTATGTTTTACTGAAAATGGACAATGTTTCAGCATTTCGGCATATAAACCAATTGGGTGGAGGCAAGATGAGGAACTTGACTCAGATAGCGAAAGAGATTTGGAATTTTTGTCAGGAGTAAAAGATAGGTTTACAAGCAGAGTATTTTCCAGGTCTGTCCAATACAGTAGTGGATTTGAATTTGAGGTATCTCAGGGATTACAGTGATTGGAGGCTGAATAATTTTATATTCCAGAGGATACGGCAAGTGTGGGGTCCCCTAGATGTGGATTTGTTTGCGTCACTGCTGACTTATCAGTTGCCCCATTATTACAGTTGGAGACCAGACCCTCAGGCAGAGGAGGTGAATGTATTTCAACAGGATTGAAAAGTAATTCAGGGATATGCATTCCCTCCTTTTGTGATGATTCAGAGGGCATTGTTGATGGCGAGGAAGCAGAGGTGTCAGTTAATTCTGGTAACTCCTTTTTGGACAGCTCATCCATGGGTTTCAGGGTTGTTGGAGTTAGTGACAAAGGAGCATTGTTTGATTCCAGATTCAGAGGAGGTGCTGTCAGGGCCAGAAGGGGAGTTGCATCCTTTGGTCATGCAAGGGCCTTTGAGCCTTCTTGTTTAGAAGATTTCAGGGGAGGAAAACAGTTTGCAGGACTTTCACAACAGGCTCAGGAGTTGCTCGGGGAGTCTTGGGCTCCAGGCACAAGGAAGCTCTATGTTGGAGCTTGGAAAAAATGGGTATGTTGGTGCTTGGAGAGGGACTTGGATCCCGTGGAGGCCTCTGCCATAAAGGTTACTCATTTTTTATCCTTGTTGTTTGAAAAAGGAATAAGTTATAGGATGTTAGACTTGGCATCTTTGGCGTGGTTTCCCCTGCCTTTTTGCCTCTACCTCCTGTATTTTTGATGCTGTACTAGATTTCATTTTTGCTGGCTTAGATGCTTTGGGCACTTTGCCACTCCTGATCAGTGTCAAAGTGCAAGTGCTCCCTGTGTAAATTTTTATTACAATTGGTTCTCCCTGATTGGCAGATTTGATTTACTAGTAAGCCCCTAGTAAAGGGCACTAAGTGTGTCAGGGCCTGTAAATCAAAGGCTACTAGTGGGCCTGCAGCACTGATTGTGCCACCCACATGAGTAGCCCTGGAAAGGTATCTCAAACCTGCCACTGCAGTGTCTGTGTGCAGTTTTAAACTGCCATGTCGGCCTGGCAAGTTCACCTACTTTCCAGGCCTTAATCTTCCCTTTTCTTACATGTAAGGCACTCCTGTGGTAGGCCCAAGGTACCCCCATGGGCAGGGTGCAGTGTATGTAAAAGGCAGGACATATACTGGTGTGTGTGACATGTCCTGATAGTGAAATACTGCCAATTTCTTTTTTCTCTATTGAAAGGCTATCTGTCCCATAGGATAGAATGAGAGATACTTTGTAACATCTTCCAAGTATAACTTCCCATTGGGACAAGATAGAGAAATAAAGTTTAGGCTCTCTGAACTCAGAATTTAATAACACATCTTTTAGTAAAGATGTTTTTTAAATTATGTGTTTGAAAATGCCACTTTTAGAAAGTAGGCATTTTCTTGTTTAACCATTCTGTGTGCCTCTGCCTGTTTGTGGATTGACTGTCTGGTTGTGGAATTACAGGGGCTGGGGATGTGCATTCACTGTAGACAGCCACTGGGGGGTTGAGGTGTGCCTGGCCCTTCCTGGATGACTCAGAGCTGAGCTGAATAGACCTTGGTTGCATTTAGAGTAGTGGGAGGAGTTTTCCTTGCACCTGAATAGGGCCTGTCTCCCTTGCACAATGCTGTCCCCACCCCCTGTGGTCATACTGCACCAGTGAGGACAGAACTGGTGTGGACTGGGCTTAGAGACCCTTGAACAAAGTGAACAAAGACAAAATGGGGTATAAGTAGGAGACCTTAAACCCCAGAACTTTAGATCACTTCTGGACTCAAGAGGAACCTTTACCAAGGAGAAGAGCTGGAGAGCTGTAAGGAGGAGTACTGCCCCTTTGCTGTGTGCTGTGTGGGGTTGGCCTGCAGTTGCTATTTCTGCCAAGGAAAGGACAAAGACTGGAACTTTGCTGTGAACCTGCTTGAGGCAGAATCTCCAAGGGCCTGAGTGTGCTGGCCTCCTGTTCTGAAGTCTCCAGTTTGGGCCTCTGGAGGTTGTTCCTGCTGTTGGGACCTGGAAGAAACCTAAGAGAAGTAAGAAAACCTGTTGCAACGCTGTCAGCAATGCTGCTGTGACGGTGCGACCTGCACCGAGGCCAGGGACACCGTTCGTGAAATGCAGGATGCACCGCCCAGCCTGCACCGCAGCTCTGATGCCCTTCGACGCCTGCCGACGCCTGCAGTTATCGGCATTTCCTGACGCCTGCACTCGCACCGACTCCATCATCGCCAGCGCCTGCATCCTGTTATCGCGGCGCCGATACCCACCAAGGGTGACTCCACTAACTCGCTGACTTTGCACCGTTACCAGAACCAATGCCTCACCGCCGACGCAACCTCCTTCCCCTGTCCTGGACTCGACACGTCGCCTCCTCACAGACACGACGCCTCACCTCCCCCTTGGCAGTCAGGGACCCAACCTCGATCTCGGCACCGACGCCTCACCTCCACAACGCCTTGCATCATCATATACTTCATTATCCAAAGGTACTGTTTGTTTGGGGGTCCATGTGACTCAGTGCCCGACGTCACACACCTCGCAGTCTGCGCCGTACTTTGGATTTATTGCTGTCACAACATCGCAATAGCCCCAGGTGGAGTTATTTGTTTTCTACAACCTTTGTTTTTGCAATAACTGTTCTAAAGTCATATTCTTATTACCTATATGTTGGATTTTTGTCGCTTTGGTCTTGTTGAGCTAGGATAAAGATACCTTATTTTTTCCTAAACTGGTGTGGTGTCCATTTGTGGTGTTAATCACTGTATTACTGTGTGTTTTGAGTACAAATACTTTACACATTGCCTTTGGGATAAGCCTGTCTGCTCGTGCCAAGCTACCCTGAGGGTGAGCAGGGGTTATCTAAAGTGTGTATCCCCCTTACCAAGACTAGAAGCAAGGGTCCCTATTTGGACAAAGGTACCTACCTCTGCCAACTAGAATCCCCCTTTTCTAACATAGAACGATTATTGTTACAGGTTTGCAGTGGTAGCAGGTCATGCTCTTTTAGGGGGTTGCTCTAAGGAAGGGATCCCTTAATTTGTAGAGTGATGAAAGATATAAAGTTACAGAGTCCTCCAAGGTCTAGGTATAATTGCTTGTGGGATGCAAATTTGATATTTCAGCTGTTTGAAGGATGGGCTGCAAATAAGTATTTATCTTTATGGCAACTGTCTAGTAAGGTGGCAATCTTGTTATGTTTAAACTCTTTCAGAAGAGTGTCAGATGTACGAACTTAAGAGGTAAGTAATCGATTTTATAATCCAGATAGAGTTCTTTTTGAAATTATGAGAAGGACAAAGACTATGGGCCTGATTACGACTTTGATGGTGCGACGCCGGCTTTGCGCTGGCACAGCACCACCAAAGCAGTGCATGGTCCACCCACCAGATTACAAGTTCAACGCGTGTCTGGCAGGCGTCTCTTTTGACATTCCCATGGCGGTGCCCTGAAACGGGCACCGCAATGGGAACGCAAAAGCAGTTCTAGCACAGCATGGACTGTGAAGTCTATGCCATGCTGGAACTTGGGGTGCATGGAAATAGCAGGGCACATGTTGTGCCCCCCTGAATGCATCTCCATGGCGGCGGGGGCATGAGGGCCTTTTGGGGTCCCCTTTGTTTCCCCACCACCAGCCTTTTCATGGCAGGCTCACCGCCATGAAAAGGCTGGTGGTGGGAAAACTCGAAATATGCTCGGCAGACCGTGGCAGTCCTGTCTTGCATATTGTATACCCCTGCCTGCTGTGCCACCCCACAGAACGGCGGTTCCCTGGCGCAGCAGGCACAGCTGTGGCAGTCCTAATGGCCTCCTCGTACTACGTGGCTGGAGGACCACCACCGCTGCACCACCACAAGTCTGACAGTCTTTGACCTCCAGACTCAGAATTTGGCCCAATGTCTTCTTCTATATTTTATTTGATATTTGATGACCATCCAAAGTTATGTGTGGTTCGTTGCTTGAGGGAGCATGAAAGCAGATTAGAAGAGTTCCGAAGAGATGGGGTGAATCAATTGTTGATTTCTTATGTGAGACCTTATAATCCAGTAAGCTCTGCAACAATAGCTTGTTGGGTGAGATTTTGTCATCATCATCATCATCATCAACAAGCTTTATTCGGTTTAACAAACCATAAAAGTCACACATAAAAAATACATGAGATACATAAAAGAAGTTGACATGATTAAAAAATTCATAAAGCACGTAATGCCCAACAAGATCAAATCATCTGGAATTCAAAATCCTTCTTCAGATGGATTAAAAAATAGACCTTAAAATTTCTGGATTTCTTGGCTACATGATTCAAGTAATATTTAAAAAGTTTGCAATCATACAAGGTATATTACATTGCAAATTTTGGCTGACACAGCAAAGAAAGCATGATTTGTGGTACATCTTGCATATGTAGCCTTAAAAAAACTTTAAAGTGCACAGTGCCACCTGAAAGTGCAAGAATTAATATCCTTTAAGAAGAAAATATAGTCTATGTAAGCAATGTTATAACGTCAAATGCAGAACTAGTTGTTAAAACCAATCATTTCCCTACTAGACTCCTTAGTCGTAGTGCGGCAGAAATTAATTTGTAAATCATTTCATATATATTCTTTTTGAAGGACCTGAAGGTAAAATAAAGCTGGCATGCATTTCCTAATATTCAACACCCTCAATAGTGGTGTAATAAATTCTCTTTGTGGTTTATCAAATAGATGACAGAAAAAAGGGAAGTGCAGCATATTCTGGGATGAGTTGGAATCACATGGGCAGGTGTCCAGGTAAGCATCATAATATGCTTTGCTGGGATAAGACACCAGTAAGTGAGCGATGCTAAATCTAAATCTGATAAAATAAAATCTTTTAGAGTGACCAAAGGGGAGCAAAAGATATGGCTAAATTCTTTCAGTACTAACCAAGGGGAGATAATCAGCGACACACTTTCTGATAAATTCCATACGTTCCCTACACTCCATTAGAACGTTTCAAAATTCCTTCCTTAAATGGGGCTTCATGAGGGAAGTAATAAGTTGAGGGTTGGAAAAGCAGTCCCACCTCCCCATAAGTTCCAGCTGCCTTTCGACATAGCTAAGCCAGGGTATTTTGTGAGCATAATCACAGCTTAAACAATCCTGTATTATTGCTCGATTGAGAGCTGGTTCTTAGTTTGTCCAAATCGAGCGCCAACACATAATAGGGGTAGTTTGAATTCGATGTGTTAAAGAAGTCAGACCCAATTCCTTATGACATAAGATGCTTGGGAGGCTGGCGGGGGGGCAGACATTAGTCTTCTGAGAAAACTTTATTCTGTAGTTTGTAAGGTGGACACATTACAAAATCCCCAGACCCCGGCCCCATACAGAATGACAACAAAACACCATGCAATATATGTTAATTATTGCATCAATGGGTTTGGAGCCCAATTTCCTTGCGAACCTGAATAGAGCTTCAAGGGTTTTATCAAAGCTCCTCTTCCTGACCTCAAGGAGATGGGACCACGAACCTTTATGGTCGAAAGGGACACGCAAGTAGGAAAAATGTGATACCTGGAGCAGATTATCTTTATTAATAAAACAGGATCTTATTTTAGAATGTGCTTTCCCCACCTCCATGACGTGTGACTTAGCTGTGTTAGTCTTTTAGCCCAAATTGCTCATAAAATCTTTGAATCTGTTTAAAAGGATTTGTAAGCTCACACCAGTTCTTGAAATCAGTACACAATCGTCCGCATATAATAATGCCGGGAGATTTCTCTGACCCATCCTTGGAATATCAATCACCCCTTCATTCAGATAACTCTCCAGATCGTTGATGTATAGGCAAAACAAGAAGGGGGCCAGCACACACCCTTGTCTGACCCCACAATTCATTTTAATCGGAGTTGACAATTCACCATCTGCCCCATACCTGACTCTGCCCATCACGTCCTTGTGCATCTGAGCTAGGAAATGAACCATGGGTGCATCTATGCCTATTCCCAGATAGAGATTGCTGTTTTTTGCCAGCATATATTTACTTATCACCAAATGAAGATTAAGGCACTGCTCGATGGTGCCCAGGCCTCTTCTAAAACCATATTGGATATCTGAGAACTTCCCTTTTTCGGCTATCCATGTTTCTAAACGGTCAAGTAAAACCATGCCCATTAATTTACATGTGGAGTCAATCAGTGAAATTGGGCAATAACATTTAGGGTTTGACCTTTCTCCCTTTTTAAAAATGGGAACAATTATTACGCTTGACCAGGATTTTAACGGGCCCGAGATTGCGACACAGCTTAGGATGTTGGTTAGCATGGGGAGCCATTGATCGTAATTTGCCAGGAAAAGATCAGCCCGGACGTCGTCAGGGCCAGGTGCCTTATTCTTCTTGGTCTGGTTCAGTGCCTTTGCTACTTCCTGAATAGTTGGGAGGGCTAACTTTCGCATGCTCCCATTTATGTGTTTATCACATTCTACTGTGCCGATATGGTCCCCACCACTCCTGTAAACTTCAGAGAATTGATCAACCCATTCATCAGGGGGGAGTGTGACGTCAATAGTGCTATTATGGCTGTCCTGGAAAAAGAGGGTATTAATAGTCTTCCAAAAAAGGCCAGAGTCTTTGGTAACACAAGCTTCATATAATCTCTCCCACGCCTTTTTCCTAATAGTCTCCCTACGACCCACAAGGACCTGTTTATAATGGTATCTGCAGGATCTCACTGTCGCTATGTCTCTGGGCTTCTTTTTTAAGGCCTTGGCAAGATTATTATGACTCCTTGAACATTCACTATTGAACCATTTGAAAGGTTTACGGGAATTTTGATCTCTATCCATTTTTAGGATTTCATTTATTGTTTTGATTATATTAGCAAAGGATTCCAACATGCTTTTTGTGTTTATTTCACTTTCTAACCATGTCAGAATTTGTGGTCTATTTTTATTCACTAGTTTTTTGAGAACAGTATCAGGTTTTATAGATGCCCATTTACACATGAGGCCCTTGTTTTTGTTATAGATTAATGGTGGTACTACTGGAGTCACTTTCTTGCTTTGTGTGTCAAACTGGATGGACAGAGGGAAGTGGTCACTAAAATATATTTTTGGGATGGAGAAACATACTGACTTCAGTTTATAATATTTAGAAAAAGCAATGAAGTCAATGAGACTACTCTGGCCACTACGGATTTGTGTGATCTACTCCTGTCCAGCCCGAGTGATCAAATCTATTGTTAACAATAGAGAGAATCAGTGGCGTCACTAGGAGTGCGGGGGTGCGGACCGCACCGGGTGACACCATCACATGGGGTGACACCGTGAGCCTCTGCTCACCCCATGTGATGTGTCACCCGCCCCGGTGCGATCCGCACCCCCGCACCCCCGGACTTGGGAGTTACCGCACTGGGTGACACCATCCCTAGTGACGCCACTGGAGAGAATTTGGATAGTATAGAGTTAAAGACATTAGCACAAGGGCTGTGTTCAAAGTGACATAGATCCTCGGAAGACTCTTCCATATAATTACAGGCAGACATCTTTGATAGTGAACATAGTCTACAGTTAAAATCCCGGCCCCATAAAATTATATAGTCAGTATTCAGCTCCATGAGATGCTTACTTAGGTAGTTTTCAAGCATAACAGCAATTTCATTATTTACTGAAGTAAAATTATTATGATAAAAATTAACAATTATAAGTGTGACATTTGAATTATACATAATATTGATAAATTGGAAGTGTGGTGAGTCCAAGTTAGAGGAACAGATTTTATTGTTCATGGTGGTTGCCATTAAGGTAAGCAAACCATCACGACCATGGCCTCCAAGCGAGTGAGCAACTGGTATGTGGATGGATACAAATCCATCAATGTATACTTTGTCACGGGCCCAGGTTTCCTGGAGGCAGACAATATCATAGCCTTTTATAAAATCTAGCCAATCATCATTTCTCACCCTACTTGCGAACCCTGCCACATTCCTAAACAAGCACTTGAAATTTTTAGCCTTTTGTTCAATCTGTCCTATCTCACCAGCACAGCCACTTTTTTCACAATCAAGTAAAACATAGTTGAACCTCTCTTTCCCGGGTGTGTTTGTAGTGTCTGATTCCATATTGGTATAAACTGAGGGAGAAATCACTTCTTCCTGGTTAATTGTCCTCCCGTCTTCTCTTATGAGACCCTGAGCAATGGGTATCCTCTGGGTGTTCAGTCAATCAATTTGTTCCAGAGGAGAAAAACGGTTGTGGGTCGAAATGGCAAATAACTCAGAGACACCTCCATAGATACAGTGTGACTTTGAGGGAAATTGCTTGCTTGGTTTATAAAAATAACCCAAAGGTACAGTCATAATCCCACCCCCTGACAGACATGACCTAGATAGTCTTTCCAAAAGAAAACCTGCCATATACTTGTTTCTAAAATTAACCACAATACAGTCTCCAGGATCCTAATTTGGTTGGGAACCAACCCAGGATACTCTCTGTACATTCTTTATGCTCTTGAACAGGTCCTCACAGCTGTGACAGTATGTAGATATTTGTAACCAATGTACAACCTTGTTTTTTAATTGTTGTGGGTCTTCGTCTTGAGACTGGGGTGGAACGTTTTTTAAAATAATTACCAACGGAGTAGCTTCTGGCTGGAGCTGCAGGATTCTTTGTGAGCTAGGTCGTACTGCCTGTTGACCTACACTGGCAAATCCTTCTTTTAATAATAAATTAAGCCCTGGGCCAGTCCCCCGCTGTGGACCTGTTTGTGCCACAGACAATCCCCCCACAGAATAAATTTGTTCAGTATGATCAAAACTGTTTCCCTTGAGGTTGTCTTGTTGGCCACCCTCGCATAGTCCTCCCTGGTTTAGATTAGCATTTTGTGGGTGTGAACTTTGATTCAGTTCCACCGGTTTTTTAGATTTGGTCGACAAGCTGCTTACACTTGACCCAATAAACATTTTCAAGGATGTGTCAATACTATTAAGAATGGCCAGCACTGAATCAAAGTACATTTTTAAGGTTTTATCTAAGATATCTGCGAACTGGGTATGTGTCAAGCCTTCATTTACAGTTTCTTTAACTGTGTCAGTTTTGGGTGATATCACAGTGTTTCCCCTGCTGAAGATTGGTTTCTTCGCAACAGGGGGCAACTTTCATTATGGAGGTGGCTTATTGCTACCTTTAGCCTTTTTTGGGGTCGGTGAACAACTGGCTTCAATTTGAGTATTCGGACCGTCGTTGGACACAATCTCTAAGTCACAATTGAGAACACATGGATTCCCGATTTCCCCAGAGTTCCTGTCACTGCCAGCCAGATGTGGAAGATGTGTAACACTAGTGACTTCTTCCAAAGAGCTAGTTTGCATAGCTTTCTTTGTGGCCCCCAATCTCTCCTCCACACACTCAATTTCACTATTAATCGCCCCCATCGCAGTCGTCAAAAAGCTGGTGATTGATGCAGCCAAGGGGCGCTCTTTAGTGGTCAGCATAACCGACTTCCTCTTCCCCATGTTCTTACCTCAATCAATATTGTTGGGGTGTTTGCAGCGATGTTCTCTCCAGATGTGATGTCCCGAGGAAGAAGGCCAAGAGGGGTGGCCCAGCCCGGATGCGCTGCGGTAGAGAAAGAAGCTGTTCTTTAGGCATCGGGAGGACTGACGTCACCTCCCGCACCACGAGAGTACTGCCTGCTGGGGGAAAAAGTCCCACCCCAGCCAAAGGGTCCACCAACTGCTGTAGGGGCCTCGGACGGCCCTTCACAGTATCCCACCATGACTGTGTACTCACTGCGTGCTCACCGATGGCAGGCGTGCTCGCCTCAATAGTCTCAGGCAGCACCTGCAATGGAACAATCTCCTTACCTGCGGGTGTAAGCATTGTGTGTAACTGAAAAGTGTGGGAGAAGAGGCACTATGAATCGTTATTCCAACTCCTGCGGCCGGTGGGCCCCTGCCGGGACCCTCACCTGGAGAGTCTCCCACTCCGCGAGCCTGGTATGTAGCCTCAGGGCTTTTCAGTCGTTGCCCTGTCTCCAAGGTTGGTGAGCCTGTACCAGCCCAATTTTATTGTGTCCCAGGTCCAGCGAGGAGTCTCTGCAAATAGGTCTCTCAGCCTCAGTGAGGTCTGGGCCCATACATCCAATGCACTCTGGGTGCAATGTCACACAGGGGCCGGTAGTGCACCACAGGTGATCCGCTCGCCCTGCAGCCGACCCAATCACAGCCCCAGCAAAGTCAGCGTGCTCAGCTCCTCAGGCCCGTAGCAGGCATTGGCCTCCCGGGGTCCCCTCTTACCTTACATTCCTCCACAGCACCTCGTTTTGGCCTCAGTCAGGCAGCCCTCTCAGTGTGGGAAGGAAGGGCCAGTGAGGTTTTGTATACGTGAGGGAGGAGTTGACCATGCAGAAGTTTGGTGCGCATTCAGTCTGAGGTGCGATGGCGAGTGAAGGTTTTTCGTCAGGTGGTCGATTGGAGGAGATTTAAAGAGCAGCTGTCTGGTCTAATGCAGGTGTGTTTGTAGGTTTTATTTTAAACCAATGGAACATGTATCATCTGCTGTTTTGAAACAGCTTTGAACATGCATAATGCTAGTCTCAGGTCTTGACCTGTAGACTCTCCAAGTTTGTGAAGAGAGAATCTGGATTTCATTAAAGACACAGAGGCTAGCATTATCCCTCCCTCCCTTCCCACGTAAGAACAATTTGAAAGGAGGGAGAGGATATTCGACAGTTAAATAGATTATAGTTGTTTGGACATGTTGTGATAATGTTTTGAGGAACAGTTTATATTATTTTCAATATTACTTTGCAGATACACAGTAAGAGTTAAGAGTATTGGTGCAGAAGAAGTTGTGACAGTATTTACGTTGGCTAGTTGGTTTCGATTTCACCCAAATGGATGCAGCAGAGCAGCTAAAAGAGGAAGATGGCTGCAGGGTTGAGACTTATATAGACTCTAGTGACATTCTGCTTTTGGAATTTTAAGTGAGGTTAATGTTTTCTTCAAAGTGCTGCAATGGAGGGCAATAAAAAGCTTATGCATAATGCTAGCCTCCCTGTCTTTAATGAAATCAAGATTTTCTTTTCATAAACTTGGAGATTCTACATTCTCTGTTCAAATCCTTTTCCTTTGCGCATATAGTTTCTGTCAGGATTTGCTTTTATCTTTTACAGTTCCTTTTTTTAAACACCTTGGGGTAAGATTACATAAACGTCCCAGGTAATGCTATTTTGAAATGACATGAATAATGTTACATATTGTAAGAGGCTGCAATTTTGCATCATTTTTTGCAGCAAAAAACAATATTTGTAGTTTCTCCATGTGCAACAAATTTCAACATTGATTTCTAGCTGATGTGAAACACGCTTGGCAGCCACCAACAAATAAGAGTGACATACAATATGTAATATTGTGCTAAATAGCACAGGCTAGTGCAAATTAGCACCGCCATGAAAGTCAATGTAATTTAGGCCAACACATTATGCTTCTACATTTTTCTTAGTATGTTATGAATCCGCACTAACGTTTATGCACTATGATTGTAAACAATGTTTAAAAAAAATACAACTGATTTTGCCTGTCTATTTCTCGTATTCTCAAATTTGGGCAGAGAGCTCCTTTAGACGCATGAATCCAGTCTATAAATTCAAATCTAATCAGCCTGGATTTGTTAGGCCTTCAATTGTTTTTAAAAACAAGTCCTACTTCCAGAGAGGGGAATTCCTAGTGTTACTGCTGCATGATTAGCCATAATAATAGTATGTAAGAACATTTTCACATTTACTTAGGGTAAGACCTGAATTGGTTAGTTAAGTCTAAGAGGCTTTGCAGTTGTCTAAAATATGGATGTGATTAATTGACAGCTTAACTCCTGTGAGGATATTTTTCGGAGCAGTAGCACATTTCTTCAAGGTTTGTCTACAGTCAGGTTCAGAATATGTTAAAAGTACTCAAGACAAAATGTGGTGCTGGACAGGCACTGGGAGTGCAAAGTGGACAACAAATGCCCTCTAGCCTCAAACAGCTAGAATCTTTTAGTTATAATTATAATCCTTTGATGTTTCTAAAAACTCTAAATACCTTAAAACCTCACAGTTCCCTAAGCACTCTCACATGATGCAATTATTTCTTGAATACACCGGAAATTCACTAAGAACTTCAATTTATTATAATTCACTTATCTTTTACATTATTACTAATTGTACCCCCAGGAAACCATTTTATACATTTTAAACACCATTGAGTCCTTTGGAATTGCCTTTCTTAATTTCCATTTGAGCAGTAATACCTTTACTTTTCATATCTAAAAGTATAATATGGTGAAGCGAAGTGAGATCTCTTCTCTTAAAGGTGAACTACCCTATTTGTCTATTCTCCCCCTGTGTCTAACTCGCTTCTACATTTTCTGCTCATCCCACATTTAATCATTCCCATTTCAGTCCTGTTTTGTTTGATACGATGACCGACAGGTAGATAGACCTAGATTCTTTTAACTTAACTATTCCCTCAGAACACTATATTGTTTTTTAAATAACGTTTTCATACACAGAATATTTTATTCCGAGTTATATCCATCATATATTCCTTTCGGGACATCATTCATTACATTTTCTGCAACTGCTTTGGCAACAAAAACAGTGTACTGTAAATCAGATGAGCATTGTCTTTTAAAACTTATTCTGGGAATGGTACTCCTTTGGGGGTTTGCTCCGTCACCTAAGTTTTTTTTAACCATTTTGTTCAAATAAGATGCCCATAACTTTGCTGATTTTCAATTTCAATCCATTTGTCCATTGCTATTTAGTCCTCAGCCTCAGAACCCTATTTTCTACTTTAAGAATTTCTGGAGTCTGGTACCCTGGTTGTGACAGACTGACACTTTTAGATTATTCCAAGACCCTAAAGACTGTCTTGAGACTTGGAAGTATGTTTGAATTATTACAGTAAATGCTAGATTGCCTAACCAGGAATTTAAACGCAATTTGTAATTTTCGATTTCTGCTCTAGATATCAGTAACCCTCTTCCTAAATTAGTGATAAATGAAGGTAGCCAAATGTTATTTCAAACCCAGATGGATAGTACAGCAATGGTTACCCTTTGCTTTTGCTGCATTGTTTAGATTATTCTGCCCAGAAGCCTGGGGCATACCACCTTGTAGCGGAATTTCTTTTCGGTTGGTGCGATCGAGTCGGGGTTTTGCATTCGCTGGCAAGCACAATGAGCCTTGCTGGCCACTCGCAAGCACTGTCGAGATTTGCCGGCCAGCCGTGAGCTCCAGCAAGACTTGTAGACCGCACACAAGTGCTCGCAAGTCTTGCTGGCCACTAGCATGGCTTTAGGCCACAGCTGCGACATCTGGTGCCTTTTATCTAAAAAACACTTGATCACTTTGCCACTGGATTCAAGCTAGCCTGGCTGATGAGGGCTGTTAGCCCGAAACCGGTCCCAGGATGCTTGTCTCCAGTCCAGGGAAGACATGGCTTAGCAGTTCGTGCTGGACTGTTCCCATGAGGCACAGGGTCAAGACTGATTTGCATATAGCTGTGTCTGAACTGGGGTGGCGAAATGAGCTAAAGAACTATGATGGATTCAACCCAGATCTGTGACTGGGGGTGAGTGTCTGAAAAGTTTCAGCACTCCGTCCATCATCTCCTTATGTTTGCTTTGTTCACCCTAAGTTAGCAGGGTATGCCCAGACGTGGGTCCCTTGCTCACTTTGCCACTGGATTCAGGCTAGCCTGGCTGATGAGGGCTGTTAGCCCGAAACTGGTCCCAGGATGCTTGTTTCCGGTCCAGGGAAGACATGGCTTGGCAGTTCGGGCTGAACTGTTCACATGAGGCACAGGGTCAAGACTGATTTGCATATAGCTGTGTCTGAACTGGGGTGGCGAAGTGAGCTAAAGAACGATGATGGATTCAACCCAGATCTGTGACTGGGGGTGAGTGTCTGAAAAGTTTCAGCGCTCCGTCCATCATCTCCTTGTGTTTGCCTTTTTTCTAAAGACAGCGAGCGCGAGAGAGCGCCAGTGATCCAAGCTGCATCCTCAAGCAGATTTTCTCCTCATGGTGCTGTTCGCACGCGAATTCGAGCACAAGAACGCGCATTACGTTGCTGAACGTCAAAAATGTTTCTATAAAGGAACAGTGGTCCCTTTCAAAGCAGGATCATACAAAACAATAATACACAGAGATACAATGATGTCTATGTTTTTTGAATTCCTAGTGGAATCTATGAGTTTATTAAATCAAAAGCTAAGTAAAAAAGAGAACATGGAAGCGGGACAATATGCAATAAGAAAGGAAGTCAATAGAACTTCAGAGCTGTGGCATTACACAACATGTGGCTAAAGTACACACAATAGTTAAGCCACCAATACATAGTACCTATGTTCATTAGTTAAGTAAGTCAAGGTACTCAAGTCGACGACATTTTGATCTCTTAACATAATAGGGGGATCATCATCAGGACACAACAAGTTATGCCTGAGAAATTTCCTGCTGGGAGAGAAAAAAGAAAAAACAGAAAAGGAAGAGAAAAGAGAAGAACAATTCACTTGTAGCAGAGGTTAAGAATGCTTAGTGACTTAAAACATGCCTGGAAGATCCAAGTGAGTGGTGATCCAACCAGGACATGTGGGAATGTGCCGAGTGTGCCCCACGAAATTCCACTTATTGAGTCAATTACCAGGGGAACCAGATTAGGTAGTATTGCGATCAGAACGGAAGTCTATATAAGGTAGAAAACTAACCATCTAGCAAAGGGCAAAAATTATGCCAGGAATCGCCTTTAAAAGAATTTCAAGGGAGATTTGATCTACAATAAATAAATAATATGCTCAGTTAGCCAAAGCTAAGTACCAAGAATAAATTAACACGTCAGACCAGCAGCCAGGCGTTTAAGGACTGACCTAAATGCAAACAGTAATTTCACGGAGTAGGGCGGGGTGACCAAATTACAGATCGCTAAGATATGGTCATGACACAATCAGGTTCAATACCTGCAATAACAAAGCATCTGTGTTATAAAAACACTGGTGGGTTTATACTGGGACGGCAGGGAATGAATTAAAACTGAAGCCATGCACGAGAAATACCTGAAGATGTTAAGGTACCAGATGGGAGACTGCCTGAAAATAAAAGTGAAAGGTCGAGCTGAAGCAGCGTCATCATTCAAAAGTAGTCGTGAATACTTGCAGACCGTATAAGGCAATTGTAGGCAGAGCGGCATGGTACGCACTTACCAAACAAAAAGGTGGCTGTAATCGGTCCATGAATATTTGCCGCCAATTGTCGGTGCAGCAAGCGGAGGCGCATAGAAGGAGCCAAGGGCTGCCCGTGATTGTCTCCTGATCAGCGTTGGTGCAAAAAGTGAGAACGCTGAGTTGCGCGTGTACCCTAAACGTAATGATGCAGCAGTGAGCAAGGGTGCTAGAGAGCGTGCACCTGGATAGAGAGCAAAGTAAGAAGGCATTTAATGGATGCATGTTGGAATAAGAAGGAAACTAAAAGGCATTTAGATAGAGCAAAGTGAAGCAAAGTAAAGACATTAGAAGGACCCCAAATTAGAATAGGTATTTGTTCACTATGAAATCAATGAGAAAATAAGGGAGCATGCAAAGGACGCCGTATTAGAAGGCATGTTGTGAGCCCGATTAGCCGCAATTCCAAAAGTATACCAAATATTCAAGCCAGACATAATTAAAAAGAATACATACATCCAATACGTGAACAATTTACCAATACGTTCCACAGAGAATAGAAAGTATGTAATACAGTAGGTATAATCTCAACAAGATAACAGAATAGTCATTCCATATAAATGGTATTTAGGAGGCCACACGAGAATGGAAATGGGTCTCAATACAGTAGCTGGGTCAATGACAATTTGACCATGCCAAAGGATCCCACAATCCATTAGTGAAATTACAAAAGGAAACATATAAGCCTACCGAATATATCCAGGAATATGAAAAAAAGTAAAAAATTAAAAAATTCTCAGTTGGCTTATAAATAAGCAACCTAGATTAGTAAAAAAATTAGTACACAGAAATAGAAAAGAAAGGACATAATATGTTCAACAGGAAAAATACATATCAGGAAAAACTCACAGAGAATAGTGAGTATGACCATATTCACACAGGTATTCATAAGTAGTCAATGTAGGGATACAACAGAGTTCAAATGAGTACTGATACCAGTCTACAATCATACCAAAGAGGTCCAATCCTCCATTATGCATGTCGAAAATGTAGCGCGAACGTGCGCATTGAACAGCTACTCCCGCTCGCAGAATTCCACGCAGTCTTGCAGGGTTTTTAGGGCGCTCCTCAGAATTCCACGTAGCAGAACTCCGCGAGCTCTGCCAAGGACCAGCCAGGGGTCTAAAGAGGAGCAGGCCAGCAGGACAGCCACATCCTCTCTGTTATCGCTTCACTGATCAGGATTAGAGGAAGGAGGGTATGGGATATAGATTGTGAAGTGAAGTGGACTGTATTCACCTTCCAAATCTGTTGCCAGGCTCGGTAGGTGGGGGACTCTGCTCACAGAGATGTTAGCAGTACACTTCTGGTCTCTGACCTGCAATGACTCAATTCTAGGCCAGGGTGAAATTTTAATTACGCTGAAGTAATCAGAGTAATTTCAGTAATTACGCATTACTCTTGTGAGGGGAAATTCTAGAAATTACACAATTACACCAGCTTGAGTACTTTGAGGCAAAAATCCTTCCGCAGGAGCACAGGAACAACGAACTAAGGGGGATATTTATAAGAAAATTTCGGAGTGCGGTGTTACTCCAAAATTGGTAGCGCCGCGCTCTGACATTTTTAAAACCCAGGGATGCACTGTATTTACAAAAATACAGTGCACCCCTGTGTTTCCACTGGCACGGGTGCTAGTAAAGCTGCCTAGTGCCAGTGCAGGCACCCTAGTACCATGTTACAAGGCGGCCTGAGCTGCAGGGGTGATTGTTTATGTGCAGGAAGGGACACCGTCCTGCACATAAACAATCTTGAAAGGCGATTTGCTCTTTCTATGTGTGCTGCAAAATGCAGCACACGTGGAAAGAGCAAACTATGAGGAGAAATTAATAATTTCTCCTCGTATCACTAGTCTAAAACCAGGTATTCCCTGGTTTTAGTTTTTGGCGCTGCCCCAGCCTTGTAAATATGGGGCAGCGTCAAAAAGCAATGGTTGTTGCGGCGGAGAGCCCACTGCAACACCCATTGCACGCCCCTTTCATGCTAAGTGAAGCGTGAAAAGGGGCCTTATTTACAAGGTGGCACTAAGCCACGTTAAGTGGCTTAACGCCGCTTTGTAAATAAGGAAAAGGGTAAATTGCCACCAGAACGTCACTAAAAGTGACGTTCTAATGGAGATATCCCCTTGTACAAATCCCCCTAAGAGAGAGAGCGACTGCTGGCTACTGCTGTCCGTGTTCTTTAGCATTTGGTGCTATTTCCTTTGCTCAAAATTTATCCTCGGGACCATTTTGGACGTGAGGGTGCAGTTAGCACTAAGGAAATAGAGCTAAATGCTGGATTATGCTTCTCACGTAACTATGCAGAATTGCAAGTAATTTTGCGGTAATTACGAGTAATTATGCTAGATTGAATTACACCAGTCATGCCCACCCCTACTCAGTTCTACATCTGCAAAGTACTAGGACCTGGAGAAAGGCTACTAATAAATTCTCCCTTGATAGTGGCTATCATGCAAGTTCTGGGGATGGTTTATGAATCAATTAATTTTAGGTAAGTGTTGGTACTGCCTTTGAAACACAGAAACTGCATACTACTATCAGCTCATATATGACTTTCAGAGAGTTGTAAAGATGAATAATTAAAGTTGACATTTGGAGAGTGGTGTGGGGTAGATCAGCTAGTTCAGGTAGTAGGTGCATCACACAAAATAAATTAATTTATATTAATATAACATGCTCAGTAACATTAATAAGTTCTACATCACAGTGTTTACTCTGAATGTGTATGCTGTTACCAGCTGCAATGTGGAGTGACTGTCTTCATTTGGTTAAAAGGCAGGGAAATAAATAATGATGGGAAAGGTACACAGACATTTGGAAAACAGTGGCCACTCACCGGTCGACTGTACAATGTCAAATGAGAAGGTGCAGAATGTGGGCGCCACATGGACAAAGTAATGAATGGTTCTAAAGTGATGCACTAACAGGCACACAGACCTCACACTAGGTTACAACACAATACTTGGGTTTGGTGTCGATGCACTGACATGCATTCAAGGCTCACTAGAACATTATTTTTAATTATTTACTTTTCTAATTAAGTATAATTATTTGTTGGTGTTTGTTTGAAATAATTTATATTTTATTTGTACTATAACATTTGTATTTATGATATTTAAATGTATTTGTTTTATATGTAATGAAAAGCGTCATTATTTTAAAGTTGTTTTAGAATTTTATTGTTTGTCTATATTTAAATCTGAGCCCTCCTAAATCCAACACTTTCTCTACTGTTGCTCAGATTATAGTGGGCAAAATAAATATAACCCCTCCAAAGTCCAATACTTTCCCTACCGTTGCTTAGATTGGAGAGGGAATAGTAAATCTGACCTCTCTAAAGCCGAGCACTTTCCCTACTTTTAATAGTTAGAATAGTGAATTTGACCCCTGCAAAGTCCAAAATCTTTCCTACTTTTCCTTAGTTAGGATTGACAAAACTTCTATTTTTGATATTTTTAAATTATTTCTAACAAGAAATATTTTGTAATGTTTTATTTTATATTTTATTTTTCATATAATTTCTTATATTTTTGTTTTATATCTGTTTAATAATTTGTCTATTGTTATTGTTATTTATGATTTTAGTGTAATTTATTTTTATTACTTGTTTAAGTACAACTTTTTAAAAGTCTTTATTTTATAATAATTTCTTTGAATATGTGTATTTATTTAAAATTGTATTATATTTTTAAACTTTAATATCTAAATTAAATTAAATATAATGCTATATGTAGTAAAGTTTCTATACTTACCTATTTTCTGACGATATTATGGTACACAATTTATTTTCCGATATAGTTGTAGTTTACATAGAAAGTATGTAAACATAATATTTTGGGTCCCAATATGTTTTTTATGATATTTGTGTATGACTATACAGAGATCAGGAAGACAGTGAGTGACACTGATTGCCTCTAACCCCTTTGGAGCATCCTAAACAATTAGCAGCTAGATACATTTTGGGGGATCCCGCTCCCAGTGTTCTCCAATTCTCATGTATTCAAGCACTCTTTTGTAAAGAATATAAAATCAGAATGCATTATGGGGGTAAAGTCATGACATACTACATAAATTTATCAGGTGAGCCAGTTGCCGATCTTAGCGACTCTGAAAAATGCCACCCTAGAAGTGAATTTTTCCCAAATAAAATGTAAGTAAATCTATTGTGTTTTTCTTGTCCGAATACCATAGAAGGTAGGAATATTTTTGTACATTCCCTTTTACACATTAAATTCATATTTAGCCAACTCAGACAACTTAACTTTCAAAATAAATTAATAAATGTGTTAAAAAAAAGATATTTTGTGAAACTAAGATATTTGTGATTAAAATGAGGTGGAAACTTGTCCCTATTACAATTTGCTGCCAGTGAGTGAATTTGGATTTTTTAAATCTGTTTCAAAATTCATGGGGGCAAAGGTATTTGCCCACCACACTGCCTTCATCAAGTTAGTACTGCGATACTGTATGAAAGTCTAGAGACCTGTATATCTTATTTGCAATAATTTAGAAAGATTTTAGAATGCAATATCAGGGCTTATGGCATTTCCTTTATTTCACATAGCCAGATGCAGGAATCTTGTTGCCATTGGACTGGAATTCATTGCGCTTTCATTGAGATTTGTCAAGGACCTTGTTCTCTGAGAAGTATTCGGATAAACATTAGAGATCAAGGATTAAGACTTTCATTTGCATTTTTATTAATGGAGGCATCCTTTTAAGAATTATGAACTCTATACACTGGAGTCATTTTTATAGGATTACGAACTATATTGCATCTATCCATCCTACAAGCTAGTGAATCTTCTATATTATACATACTTTGTTTTCATCACTTGCATCACATATGGTATAAAGATATTGCCAGTGGTGGGGAATCAAGTGGATATTACAGAAAGTGAAAGCATAATACTAACAAGTTTTCATTATGTTACAGCTGAAGAACTGTATGTATTGAGAATCATTCAAAATGACAACTTGATTTCTAAGTTGTTGAACATAGTAAAAGGTATAAGAATTTTCATTACAGGTCAGCTTATTTCATACATTATTTACAATGGTTATTTTTATCTTTCAGCTCCAGGAAGTCAAAGCGTTATCAGTGACCACAGAGAGTGGGTTTTAGAGAGTTTACCAAAAGGTATATCAGATGTCACATGAGAAATAATGAATTGTAATATTAATAATGGAATATAAAATACATATTTCGTTTTGTAGATATCTACACCTCTGCAGTGCAGTACAGGCGAACAAGAACAAGTGAAGTGAAAGCATCCAGTGTCCCTGTATCTCTCTTTCTTGACCACTTTCATTTTCTCCCAATCTACTGCAGACCGACATAGACATTTTACATTTTTGGCATGTTCTTTCTATTTGTAGCAGGACAGCACTTAAAGAAGAGAATTCACCCTACCTTGTTCAGGACACACTCAAAAGGAGACCATAGGGGCTATGTAGCATGTGGTGGATGTGGGACATCCACCTAAAACTGGAAGTTGTCTCACCCACTCTATTTAGAGTGTATACAGATATGAAGGTGTGTATGGCTTGATTGACTATACTAATGTATATAATCTAAATAAGGGTGGACATGACATCTGCCAAACTCTAACTTCCATTATCTTTACAGAGAAACTGAACAATTCAATTTCTCAGAGCTCAATTCTCAAACTTTCTTGTGCAATTAAGTAGAACTTAAGTGTACAGGAATGCAATTTGACAGGGAATTCTACTTTCTCATAACAGACTCAAAAATGTCAGAATTTTATAACTGCACATACAAAAGTGTAAAATCCACCATTCTAGCAGTTTTTCCACTTGAGGCAGGAAAGGGTTCATTAATGGGAATGGCCCTGCAAACTATAGCGAATACCCAGAAACTCATTAGTTTGTGGATATTCTACTGCTAATATTTTAACCCTGCAAACAGACATACAACTATTCCTGAGAAGCTTGAATAAATACCTTACCATGGGTGTAATGGGCTGCAATACCACTGTATTTCATCAGGTGTAAGGAAAGGTGTTTCTCCATAAGGAAAAATATTTTCCCAGTAGAGATCAAAATGTATATGTGCTACCTGTGTAAAAGAATTAAGTATTACACGTGAAAAGGAACATTTCCAAATTACTATAACTTGTTTTCCACTTGATGGAAAATCAGCATTTCCATATTTTAGGTGTACTTTGACATAATGGATCTTCAAGAATAGTTCTGAGGTTCTTTTTTGTGTTCATATCAAGAGCAAGTGTCACACTAATGCCTTATGAAACACAACGGAGGTCTTGACCACCCCAACTACCCAAGTGAGCCTGCTGGGCTGACCCACTTTAGTTCTTAAGGAGAAAAGGAAGATAAACAGGGGAAAATGCACAATTGATTGGTCTTTGGTGTAGCATAAGATGGAGTAGAAAGCGTACCAAATGAGACACCATACCAAAAAATGAAACAAAGAGCAAGAAGATAAAAAGAAACGTACAAAAGAAGTAGCAAAACAAGCAAAAAACATGTCAACTTTGAGGGATGAGCACAGCACATCTTTGATGCCAATCTAAAACTTCATCCTAGATTGAAACTCTTTTCAAGAATGTATACACAAGGGGAAGATGATGGGGGGGGCAGGGTGGAGAGAGCAAGACCCAGACTGGACTTCAATGGAACTCCCAGTGAGTAGTGATTGCCCTGGAATATGGTGGGATAGTAACATCACATTCTCACAACTCAAAAGTTAACACAGCAAACCAAATACCGTAAAATACACTAGCACAGTGACTAGTTTCCAAACAGCACCCTCCCCACCCTTACAATATTGGATAAGACATGCTGACTTTGTTTTATCTGCTTTGCCAAGGCGATAATAAGCCCAAGGGTAACCACGATGCAATCCTTAAACAAGGGAGAAGCGGGCCAGGGATCTTTGTGCATGAAAGCTAACAAGGGAGAACAGCAAGGACAAGCAACACTATTATGGGATAGAACCGAAGAGAAAACAAACGTGATGGAGCAAAGTCAGGTCAAACTAATGTAGCAAGCAGAAATTAATCCCCATACAAAAGTTGCTTTGCAATCTGTTACTGGCGGACTCTGCCTAAATAGCCCTAGAACATCCAATGGTACCTCTCAACTGATCTATGTCCAGCAAGTCCACTATTCACCTGTACCCCAGCCTCCACAGGCCAGGTCTCCAGTGCTTGCTGTTTCTGGCTGCATTTCCAACCTTATATCTCTCCTGTTTTGCTGTTGATGTTCTGAATTTGTGTGTGTCTAAAAATCTTGTACTCTCTCAAAGCTCAGAATGAAATCTTAGTAGCCGTTTTATGTAGAGTTTATACAGGACATTGTTAGGCTCTTTAAGCCTTAGGGTAAAGTGAAAAAGAAAGCAGATAAATTGTGATTTGGTTGCTCAATAATCAACACGAGTTGCCTCTCTGCAGTGGTAAGGTCTGAATCCTGACTGCTGGACATCAAACATTGGTGGGATTCCAATAAATCTTGACATTGAGTAATCAATATCTTCTTTAGGATCTTTGATAGCCAAATTAGGCCAAAGATAGGATGATAACTTTGTTACCTGCATCTTTCTTATAGAACAAATGTTTCAGAGCCCCTGGGACCTCCACATGCCGCAGACAGTGATTTGCCAATTTTGAGTGGCACTATTTTGCTTGTGATCTGCCCAGGCCCCTCGTCGGAAGACATTTTGGCTTCAGTTGTCCTAAACAACAGTACGAAGGAAAAATGATAAAGCTGCAATACAGAATAATCACTATAACAGATAAAAGTAATGCTCAATGGAAGCAACTTTATCCTTGCTTCCATGAGCTACTATTCTCCAAAATACTACTGAATTGTTGGATTTTGCCGCCTGGAGGAGATTACTCCAATTCATTTCCTCCCAACTCCTTTTTGCATTAGCTAGTGTTTTCCTATAGTTATCCTCAGCTCCCCTTATAAACTGCGAGGCACCCATGCTTTAGCTTCTCTAATAAGAATTTCTTCGCCTTCTTGCAATCCAAGGTATACCAGGGGTTGCTTTTAGATTCAGTTATTATTTTGTTTCTCTGTTTTCCTCTAGTAGCTCTAGTTAGAAGGGGCGTTAGTGTTGTCACCAAAGATTGGTGCATTGCCATTATTGAGGTTCTAGATGGAGTTTGTTCTACATAAGGACCTATTATCCCAGCAAAAGCCTTGTAGATGTTGGTCATGGTCTCTACGTTATCTGTAATATGAGGCCATTTGACTGCTCTACAGTTATTCCCTATCGAAGGCTGTATTAATGAGGGATTTATGTTGGGTAACTGTGCTTCAGTGAGGCACCCTGTCATTTCTAGGCAAAGAGGGAAGTGACTGCTATCCTCTCTGGCATCTATCTTGAAGCCAGAGATCCTGTGCCAACTATTTATGCTTTACATGATATAACCTATCTTTGAGCTCTGCCTCTTTTGAATGTGTCTAGAGGAGCATTATCATCCTTGTTGTAATTCGCCCTTCCATTGCATGCCTTTAGATTATGTTCTAAAGTAAACTGCATTAGCTGGATCGCAGCTACAGTGCATGGTACCGATGGGTGTGCATCTAACAGGGGGAGAACCCTGACATATCCTCCTCCTCTGTTATTATTTCAAGGCCATTTATTGGTTCGTATGTACAGTTGAAGTGACCACATACAATTACTGTATCATCTGGCTTTACGAGGTTGAGGGCACTATTTAATGTATCTACAGTCTGGGAATCAAAGTTACATCTGTTCAGCCTATTATAGACATTAAGGGGCCGATTCCGATCTCGGCCGGTAGGGCTCCGAATCGGATTCGGATTTACCGGATCCGATTCGGAGCCCTGTTTCCCGACCGAATCGTACGCGGGTCCGGCCGAGCGAGTACGATGCAAGCACCCGCGAAATCGCCGCCCGACTCGTACGCGGCTTCAACACGCTCCGACCGACTCGCATGGACACGACTCGCACCGCGCTATGGAGACGTTTCCCGGCCGGGTAAGTACGATGCGCGCCGCAAGCAGTCCGACCGACTCGCGCCGTCCGGCTCGAAAAAGCTGTTGGAGCCGGACTTTGGGGGTCCGCGTCGGACCCCCTGTACGCGTAGGCGCGCGAGTCGCACACAGGGGGGACCCATGGGTCCCCCCTACCTGTGCATGTACACCGCGATGCGCATGGACGCGTACCCGCTGTAGGGGGCGCCCTTGTTCGCCTCGCACCCATTGAGTCAATGGGAGCCCGCGTACGCGTCGTACGACTGGCTCCCATTAACTTCAATGGGAGTCCGACCGAATCGAGTCCGGGTGCATGCGTGCGCATCGTACTCGTTCGGTCGGACTGCCAGAGTCCGATTCGGTCGGAATTCTCTCCGGGTCCGGCTCGGTCAAAGAGATTTCCGGCCGGAATCGGCCCCTAAGTAGTGAAGATGGGTCTTGTCTTTAGTATCTAGACTCCTAGAATATTACGTGAGTCTATATTATGAATACTAATTCCCATAGTCAAGGCTATTTTGACCATCGCACATTAACTGCAGTCTGTCTGGTTAAACCTACACAAACAATCTTGTCACACCATTTCAATACAAACACTTTACTTTTATGTTACAATTGTAAAAAAGATTTGTACTGAATACTACTCTGTTTACTACTGAGGGCATCCCTGCTAAGAAACCCATATGTCAGAGAGTTGAGCGACTCAATCAGAAAATGTATTTATACTGTGTGAAGAAATTCTGTCATTCCTTGACATACCACTGGGCAATTCACACATTCACCCAGACCTGACATTTTAATCAACTGTACCTTATGTTCTGTAACTTTCAGTTTCATTTTTAATATTTTAACTGAGGGGGTCAAAAACTTCAGATGTTGTTTAAAATGCCTTGAACATCTGAAGATGTCACAAACGGCACACATGAAGTTGGCATGTTTATACATGGCTTTAACTCTTAAAGACAGAGACTTTCTTTAATCAGAACAGGTAATTCTTTTCACTTGAGTCCCTCAGATCTATTATGATTGTAAGGTCTCAACTTTTATTTGTAATGTATTGCCTTTTCTTTTATTAAGGCAGTGATGCCTGTCCTTGTTCTTTTCTTGAAAACTTTGATTTTTATTCTGTGATGCTTTATGGTTGTTTCTTCGCTTACTCGTCTGATTCCTTCTGATGTAAACTCTTGCGTGATGTGTCATTGCAGAACGAGTGGATGCGATAATTTTAGGAATGAGAGTTGCTGGGACCTGTCAGTAGATGAGATGGAATAAAAGATACTCGATGTCTCAACACATGAATTCAAACTTTTATTTCACTGATGATGAGTGATTTTGGAAAAAGTTGCTAACTTTTCACCTTAACACAGTGGAGACACTGATACTCATCCTGTTGGATGAACTGCCACAGTCTACTGACTGTCTATGAGTCTTGCAGTGATGTTAACCAAGGAAGACTCAAATTCTCAGTTTACCCAGGAAGGCGATAAAAAATTGTTTCAAACATTGCAAGAGGTGGTGGTGCTTTTGCTGCTTTATTGATGTAGGTCGGAGGCGCAGAGTTCAGGAGTTGCTTAGAAGCTGCAAATCAAACTCGAAGATTGTCCCTGGGTGGATGGATTGGAACAAAGGCTGGGTTAAGGTTTCAGTTGGGAAAGAGTTGAGGAGTGTGGAGGTGAAGAATATGGTTGGATGATGTACTTTGACAAGAAAAGGCTATTAAGGATCAGGTGGTGATGGCGGGTGACAAGATCAGAATTAAGGCACCCATCTGTGCTAGGAACCAAGAAGGATTGTGAGACTGTTTAACAATGATGTGAATCTGGAATTTGAACCGAGTGGTTCTTTTGAGTAGTAATTTTAAGGAGCGGGAGGTTCTCATGGATGCTTTTCAGGACTCCTGCAATTTATACCTTAGGTTGCCAAACTGGCTGTGGTACAACTTCTTGGACGAGCTCAACAGAGCATGGCAAGTCCAGAGGGAAGAGGGTCAGGAGGAGACCTTTTTACTTGAAGGACTATGTTGCACATTTCCTTCTTATATTTCCCAGCCCTGTTAGTTGTTTTCTTTATTCTATCTCCTTGGAGGACCCATGGCTTAGGATTTGGTGTCTTTGTGTTTATTTTCACTTTCGGTTTTATTTTGAGGGGAAGACATGAGGTGTCTTAGTGTTTTTCTTTCACCACCTTGATGATTCTGCATGATGTAAGCTCTTTAATGATATATTTAATTTCAGAAATAGTAGATGTAATAATTATAGGCCTGACAGTTTCTGGCAGTTGGGGGGTGGATGAGGTATAATAAAGGATACTTTCTGTCTCTGCATGTGGACTCAAGTTCTTTATTTCACATCCTTTTACAGACATTCTCTTGTGATGTTTCTTTGTCTAAGTAGAGGCAGCCACTCCATTACACCTTTATTTCTCTTTCTTACGCATGTCCTTTGAAATAACTCTAGCTGTCTTTCCAGACTATTTTTCCCCAGAAAAACATACATAATATAAAGATATAGACAAGCTTTTGGTCAGCGGGCTACCTTCACTGGTCTGTTAAATTGACATTCACATTTTGCTTCGGACCACCACAATCTACAGCATGGGTCAAAGGGTAACTTACTTTACTCATTGACTCCCTTCACTTTGAGTGACTGCACAAAGTCACACACATTGCTCCCCATCACATAAAAATCTTTCTTTCCTCTTGAATAATAACCATGCTATGGTGATTTTATTGTAGCTATATTTTATATTTATTTCAAATAACAGCTATTTATTGTGCCTGCTCCTCAGGTGCCCATTTAGGTGGCGATTAATGTCTGTCTCCTTTTTTATAAAGTGGTGAGATGAGTTTGCAACATTGTAGCTGCCTGTAATCTGAGTGCTTAGGCGTCTGGCGATTTATTCTTGTCTCCTTCACAAATAATATTAATAAAATGTATGGTTCAACTGAAATGCTTTCATATAAAGAAAATCACTAGTAAACCGACCACATCAGTACATGTTTAAATGTAACACTTTTAATGTGAGCAGATAGCAGCTACTTTTAGGTGACCACGGGCCAGATGTACGACAATTGGAAATTGCGACTCGCAAATTGCGCCAAATTGAGAGTCGCAATTTGCGAGTCTCAATTTCCAATGTACAACAGTGTCTGAGACACTGTGTGCGATTCTTAATGGGGTCGCAAATTGCATGCCTCAATTAATCTTAATGAGGCACTCGCAATTTGCGACCCCATTGGGAATGGCTAGCACTCCCAGGGATGGTGGCCTGCTGGGGTCAGCAGGCCTCCATGTCTGGGACTGCTTTTAAATAAAGCAGGTTTTTTTTTTTTTAAATGCAGCCCGTTTTCCTTACAGGAAAGCGGGATGCATTTAAAAAAGAAAAATGTAACTTTTCTTTTTTATTTTGTAAGGGCAGGTAGTGGTCCCTGGGACCACTGCCTGCCCTTAAAAAATGTTTGCGCATGCATTCCCAAAGGGGAAGGGGTTCCTTGGGGACCCCTTCCCATTTGCGAGTGCTTTACCACCCTCTTGAAGAGGGTGGTAAACTGCGAGTGTTCTACGACCGCAATTGCGGTCGCAAAACATTCTTACATGGCTTGTGGGGTCGCTATTAGGAAGGGAACGCCCTTTCCTAATAACGAGTCGCTAAACACTATTTTGCGAGTTGCAAATTATTTGCGACACGCAAAATAGGGTTTGTACATGGCCCACAGGATTTTTGCATGCGCAAACGGGTCTAAAACCCATTTGCGCATGCACAAATCGGTCGTACATCTGGCCCCACATGTTTTAGTTTTTTTGTTTTGTGTGCATTCTTAAAATTTTAAAAAAGAAATTAACCATCTCACCAGCCTGCCAAAGTCAGATTTATTAGCTTTGCCAGTGCTTTTTTTTAAAGCAGAGTAGGCTTGCTGTTTAATTGCCAGCAGCTTGAAATTAGCATAATAGCAACCACTTTCACATGTGCAGCTGCATGCATGCAAGGCCATGGTTACTGATGAAATTATCATCATTAGGCACAGACTGCTTCGAGAGAACAAAGTGAATTTTAATTTATGAATTAAAGAAAAGAGTCGAAATTAACATTTTTAAAGATGAGTATACAGTCACATTTTTTCCCACCTTTTATCATATAGATTTGAGGAACTCGAATGCACCCATCCTCCTTACAGTCTTTGTTTTAGATTTGAGGCTCCTACTATGTGACACGTAGAAACTGTTTACAAAAAAATCTTAAAACACTTTAACAGGGCCGGAATGAATGATTCTGGCCTGTGTCTCCCTGTGTTTTAGCGAGGATTAGGAGTTAAACTCTTTGGAATGTGGAATAACATGTAGGACCCTTAATTACTGGGTTCTCTTGCACAGCTTTTTCTCCAATGTTAGGGAGTTTAACCCATATATTTACAACCTGCTCTGGGCAGGTGGTAAATAAATGCAGGAGGTGCGGTGTGTGTCGATGGGTGCTTGAGGGGAAGCAGGGAGAATCTGGGCAACGGGTGGGCTGTGGGCATTTGTGGGGTGAAAATTATTTGTTTCCCCTGCAGTGCTGGAGGGAGCCGGTAGGGATGAGGTGTGCATTTCTCCTAAATGCAGTTTTTCTGACTGTGAATCTGCACCAGTTAAAACTAGGTCTGATGTTTCCGATCCCGGTAAATTCAGATCCAGAAACACCAGATCATGAAGAGTTGGCTGGAGAAGTATCCTCCTTGGGATACTGCTCAGGACAACTCAGAATGACTTGAAGAGATTGAACAACATAATACTGGGACA
Organism: Calotriton arnoldi; assembly: GCA_963921515.1. Taxonomy (NCBI): domain Eukaryota; kingdom Metazoa; phylum Chordata; class Amphibia; order Caudata; family Salamandridae; genus Calotriton; species Calotriton arnoldi. The sequence goes on along the minus strand of CAWUFW010009730.1, from coordinate 628,771 downwards.
ATATAAATCACCCTGACAACAATACAATAGCATCACTGACATACTCTTCCCAGGAACTTTCGTATTGTTGCGTACATTGATGAGTGTGGCTCTTATGGCTTTTCCTGTTTTCCTTTCTCATTGTTCTGATAACATACAGTTGCTCCAGAAACTCTTATGACAAGATACAACGGTACATGGAGATCCAACCAAACACTGTGCCATGAAATACCGAAGACACAGAATTCCAACAACCAGAAAAGTATTTAAGACTTAGCCCTAAATCCATCAATCTATCTGAAAATATCAGGAAGGGAATTACACAAATCTCCATAGCAAGAGATTTCTGGAAGAATTGAACTGCTGTTAAAAAGCAGGGATGTCGCTTCATTGGCATTTTTGCGGTGTGCTGTGCCACCCACCTAATAAATTAATTCTCTTGTTTAAAGTAGGGCCTTGGGAGCCTGAGTCGGGTCTGCTTGTGGTTTCGCCTGGGATGAGCAATGGGGAGCAGGGTTCTAATCAATGGTGCATGCTCGACGTACCAATGAGAACTTCTTAGGGTCGTTACAGAAGAGAACATACTGGCCTGGGTTATTGGTGCTGCTCAGATTATTTATTATTGCACGTGCTCACAGCAGCAAGCAGAAGAGACAGGTCTGCAGGAGTGTGCATGCTGAAAGCTGAAGCAGGCAGCTAGAGTCTGAAGACAGTGCAGGAGAAACAAGGCATGATCCTGACATCTGAATACTGTCAGAGGCATGTCAAGGAGTTTAGTTTCTGAGCTGAAAGAAATATCAGAAAGTTAATTAAAACAAACTGATGGAGAAGGTTGTTGGTTACCTACTAACCTGTTGCCAATGTGAAGCGAAACCATTTTGCGAATGATAGCAAAAGGATTTATTTCTGAAATCTGACATGATTGCAGGCTTTTACAAGGTTATGCCACACAAACAGGTTTCCAAAGATATTGAAAGTGAAAATATTAATATATCCTTGGCTGTTTTTCCCATGTTTGCTCAAGATGAAATTGAGTCTTTGCTTGCAAGAAGCTTTGTCACACCAAAAAAGTGCCCACACATATAGACACCCTCTCTCTCACTTACTTGTGCAACAAGTATAGCAACTGAACCTTTGACCTGCAGATTACACAAAGACCGCAGCAGGAGGCACCCAGCTTCCTGAGCTGTGTCACTAAGCGGGAGCCTGTAACTTGTAGATGACAGTCATTTCTAAGGCATGTACTAAATACATTGATATCTTTATTGACAACTTTTCTCAAAGTGTTTTTACACAACACACATAGTTCAAAATTGCATATATCTAAAAGGATTACAAAATGTTGTTTACTTTTCAGGATAATGTCTACTTTCCTACTGACATCCATAAGACCCTGTTGAAACCTCTATCCTTCGAAAATGCTCAATCCCATCTCTCGCCAATGTTCCACTTGTTCATTGTGCTATCTTTTTTAGTTGTGTATGCTATTTGTTGGGAAATCTCAGATTTACACCCCTTGAATCACACTGTCAAAGCTACGCCCCTCATAAACAGGCCTTGGTTTGCAAACTTACCCCTGTGGCATTTAAATATATTATGATTTTATGTAATCGCAGCATCACTGGGGTTCTAAAACTTCTCTGCCAGAAACAGAGACGCTTTAAGTCTTGGGCAAAGTGGGCGATTGCCCAGGGCTCCCACCTTCCAAGAGCCCCTGTGCGAAAGTGAATTTATCTCTACTTGACTTATCTATTCTATCTCTCCATCTAAACCTCTTTCCCTTTCTGCCTCCCTCTACCTCTGACTCTCTGTCTCTTCATTGTATCATTTTAGGCGTTTTGTGTTCACAAATAGGCATATTGCAACTGTTATGTGTGACCCGCGTTAAGTTTAACATTGAATTTAGTACTGTTTGACATCATGCCGGCTTGAATTAGTAGGAAATGGGTACATTTGTTCTGCACAAGGGACCTCAAATATGTCTTACTCAGGGCTCCAAAAATCCTTAAGATGACCCTGGCCAAAAAGATGGCATAATACAGAGCAAGGGTCTAGAAGGTAATGTTGCAGATCTGAAACTGAATTGTAATACACAATCAAATCGGTGAAGTAGACCCTAGGGATGAGAGTGATGCGCTTTACAAATGCTGTCTGATTTGATTTGATTTGAAGTATAACCACAAGGGGTAATGTAATGAAATGTAAGAACAGACCGAGGAAGACCAATGACAAGAGCATTACTACCGTCTACTCTCTAAAGAACGAATGATTGCACAATGGACTGGAAATTAGGAAGTAAGCCAAAACTAAAGGTGCAACTGAAAAGATAAATAAAAGTCAGGAAATAACCCAAGCGATTGATCTACGATACTGGGCTTCTAGTGATGTAGTCTAAAGAAAGACTACAAAGCCAGCACTAATTATCGTCCACAAAGATATACTGCCCAGCACATTTATGTGTTTTGGAAGATCAGTAGTCACAAATAGATTTCAAGGTCCTTCTCAGAGAGTGAGAAATTGTTACTTTGGCCATAACATCTCGTGAAGTTGTCAAATATTGCAACTTCATGAAATTGCAACATTTATCACCCTAGGACAATGGTGCCTGCTATTAATAAGTTTATCTGAAAAACGCTTTTGCAAGTGAAATATTCAAAAACGTAACTTTTTGATCTGCTATATGTTTTGTATCACTCTTTTAAACGGGGTTTACAGTAAGCACAATACTAACCAGTCCCAAAATGAATCATTTTCATAAAAATCCCATGTTTGCCCACTCCTTTACTCCCCTGATGCTTGTTTTATAGGCCTCCTGAGTGTACATTATGTGGTATGGATTGGACTCCCTCTCCTAGCTATTTAACAGGGCTTTGTCTTGTACTCCAAGGTTTTGAATCCCAATGAAACAGTTGTAACACACAAAACAAGGTTTCTCCCATCAGGACATGTAGGTAATCAAAGATTTCCATATTATGGAGGACTGTTTTTTCAGACTGCACAAGGCCATGTGTCAACTTCTCATTGGCCAGCAGGTGCCACAGTTTATAAACCCATTGTACTGTGCTTAGGGGTCTTTCTTTTTCCAATATAGAGCTATTAGTGTCCTTCATGCCCCAATATTTGCCACAACAACACTCTGTCAGATAAACACATTTACTCTAATATGTGATTTGGTAGGGCCAGCTGGGTTCTTATGGTATAGGAAACCCCAATATCCCTTAATCTGACTCACAGTGACAGCCCCCTTCCAGAATACCTTCAATATTGGGCATCCCGACTATATGTGTGAAAAAGAGTCTTTATCATCCCCTTATCTGCAGCACTTGTCTGCGGGTTGTGACATGTACCTGAGGTACTCTCTCTGCTGTTGTATACCATTGATACAATATCTTATACACTTATTCCCTAAAGTGAATGCTTCTGTATGTTTAGGGATACTTCGCCACAGTTTGACATTACCATGTGGTAAATCATGCACTTTCACCCAGAATTTTATAAAAACCCGAAACCACACCTAGATGCATTCTGGTGAACATTTCCAGAACATCCAATCCATCAGGTACCAACAAATCCAGTGAAGTCAGTGCAAGCATGCCATTATCTGCAAAGAGCCAGACTTTGTCTTTCTCTCACCCAAAGGGTAACCCCCTAATACGCGTGTGGCAGCATATTTGAAGAGCCAAGTCTTTCACAACCAGGGCAAAGAGGAGGAGTGACAGCAGGCACCCCTGTCTGATGCCTCTCTGCAGAGAAAAGTTCATTGAATGTAAGCTGTTTGCAGCACTCTTGCCTCTGGGACCTTATAGCCTGACAGGAGCCAACCCTTCATCTTAGGTCCTCAGCCGATACTTTCAAGTATAACTTCATGGACCTCAAGTTGCCTCAATCTAAAGCCTTTTTGGCATCTAGAAGAAGGAAGGCAAATGGAATTCTTGGTTGATTGGCCTCCTCCAACAAGTGGGGTGTACACCCCACATTACTGCACCATGGTTGCTTCCTTATGAAGCCTACCTAGTCTACATCTATAGAAAGGATATCAGATTTATCAACATGTTGACCTGGATTTTAGTGAAAATCTTGACACCTACATTTCATAGTGCAATTGGTCGATAGGAGGCACAATTTTCAAGGTAATTTCCCAGCTTGCATATTAAGTAATATCTGTCTCCTTCATGGTGGGTGATATGCCTTCATGCTCCTTCAAGGCTTTACATGAAAACACAAGAGGTTTCTCCATCTAGGGGAGAAAGATTTATAGAATTCTGTCATGAGCCTGTGTGGTTCTGTATTTTTGTTAGGATTCATATCGTTCACTGTTCTACATATCCTGCTATTTCTATGGGCTTCTCTAACTCCTCCACACTACTTGGAGGGAGGATCGGCATACCATAATCGCTCACTTAGGACACTATTGGTTTCTTTTGGACCAGTCCCCGGGAATTGAGGTCTTGGAAGAATTCCCAGAATGCTGCCTGTTTCTCGTTTTCCTTCAACGCCCAGATAGACTTTGATGTACTTACCCTTCTTATATACAGTTTTGCTCTCCATGGTCTCAATCCTCTCACTAACAATTTACCTATCTAATCAATCTTATCATAAAAGGTTTATCAGTACATTTAGCTGTCTTCTAATTATCACCAACTTGCTGCAGTTCGTGTCGGAGCTTTCTTGCTTATCCAATGTCTCCAATTGTTTCCGTTCACCTATGAGTCTGTCTTCTACCAATTTCTTGTCTCTGTGCTCCTGATGATAGTGCTTTTGTGACACCTATGACTGTGGCTTTGAAGATATCCCAATGAATTGAGGGGGAGAGGTCTTCATCTAGGTTAGGCTCAAAAAGATTAGTTAACCTCCATGCTTGTTCTTCTTTCTGTACTGGATAACTGAAAAGCTTCCCATCCATTCACCATTGGTATTTTTGGCAGCCTCTCAAATATGTCTGATATTCGATTTTCACATGGGCATAGTCTAAGACGGGTATGTCTGCTCTGTCAGCTTTGAGAAGCCTACATATCTCCTGTCTTCGGTCTTGGTACTGTTCTCTTCCTCTCCTTATCTACCCCCATCCCAAACCACAATTCTCACAAGTACCTTTCATATCATAGTTCTGAATCTCTTATCTTGTGATGCACTTACACAGGGGCAGACACCACCTGTCTCATGGTTATTACAACCAACAAGTACGATCATATGAATCTCATGACTCCACCTTGCTGCATTCCTTTCCATCTCGCCGATCTCTCTTATTAGGGTTACTGACATCCTCTTCCTTTAGACCAGTGACGCTCCTCAGGGTCAACCAATTTCAGTCCCCCCTTAAGGTCTAAGATCATGTTTGCACTCCCCTACTACATAAACAGTATAACTGTTTGAAAAGTCCATCTCTACCAGATATGATTGGATCTGCTTTTTGCTCAGTAGCTGTGTCAACAGGTGTTGTCCCTCCTCAGTTGCAGGGTGGCTTCTGTGAGGTCTTTGAAGAGCAAGACCCTACTATCTCCATACAGGAGATTTTCCAGCTGTCTGGCCTTTTGCATGATTTCTTAATTAAGTTTGTAGTCAGACCAATCTTGCTTTGAAATGGCACCTTTGTCGCTTGGCACTATTTCAGTCACGATCCTTTCTATTCTCGTGCTTCCTGAGTGTTGCATATATTATGTTATGTCTACACCACTGGGGGTTTCTTTTGCTTTAGGCATCTGGAAGTTACCTCTTACAACAAGGTCTTCCTCAGTCGAAGTACTAGAAGAGCTTTTTTCTTCAAATCCGGATGACGTCCAGCAGGTCATCCACCTGCCCAAGTGGAGTCCTCTGCTTCCATCATTCTTCATGCGGACCACCTGACAAGACCCAGATTAAACACTTTTCAAATACCTTATCTCTTTCCCCAGCAATCACCTGCAGCTTCCTCTGAGAGCGGCTGAGTACGCTCTATGAACCTGTCATCCGGGTCCCTGCCTTGTCTATTCTGACTGCACTTTCCAATTCAAAACCTCTCTTTCTAGTCACTTTGCTGGGTCCTCTCAGCTTTCTGACATCATGTCACATATAGTGAAGGCCCCCCTTCCAGGTCTTCCAATATGCCCCATTCTACGTTTTCGACCCCACTTCCCACTGTGTAAACAAACTCATTCTTTCAGCCGTAGTGCATTCGCTAACAATCCATGTGTAATGTTATCTTCATGGTGGAGGGTGGGAGAGGGAGTTAACCATGACTCTCAGAAATCTCATGATTATCAGAACTCATATTTCTTTGTCTCAACCCACCTGTGCTCTCTCAATGATTGTCACATGTGTCCTCCCCCTTCACCGGACTATCAGTTGCAGCATCGACCGGCTTTTGCCTCCTCACTCTCCTCACTCTCCTCACTCTCCTCCATAAACTCCTTCTATTTGAGCAAGTCCCCTTCTATCGGCCAAGGTCAAGGACAACGAGTTAGGCCACTTAACCCCATGGCCCTGTCCATTGTCCACCACTCTCCCTTGCATGATGTTATGGGGCACAATTACACCAGTAACTGCATGTGCCAAAGGTTGAATGGATGAGTGAATAACTAAGGGCCACATGTATGACCATTTCCTTTTGCGACTCGCAATGTGCGAGTCGCTAAAGGAAATATACTAATGTGTCTCAGACACATTTTGCGATTCCCATTGGGGTCACAAATTACCTGCCTCATCAATATTCATGAGGCAGGTCGCAATTTGCGACCCATTGGGAATGGGCAATAACACAGGGATGGTGGCCTGCTTGGGACAGCAGACCCCATATCTGTGTTTGCTTTTTAAATAAAGCAACTTTAAAAAAAAAAAAAAGCAGCCCGACTTTCTTAAAGGAAAATGCAATGAAATTCAAAAACAAAAATGAAACGTTTAAGTTTAATTTTTTAAGAGCAGGCAGTGGTCCCTGGGACCACTGCCTGCTCTTAAAAAACGTTTTTGCTGCCAATCACAAAGCAAAGAGGAAGGGGACCCCTGGTGACCCCTTCCTATTTACGGGTGTCTTACCACCTACTTGAAGAAGGCGGTAAATTGTGATTGTTTCGCAACTACATTCTGTTCACAAAACCATCGTACATACCCTTGGCCCTCGCTATTAGGAAGGGATGTCCTTGGCACAGCCCTTCCTAATAGCGACAACCAAACCCTATGTTGCGAGTCGGTAATAGGTTACCAACTCGCAAAATAGGGTTGATACATGCTGCAACCTTTTTTAAAGGTTGTGAATGGCCCGAATCTCCATTTGCGACCGCTAAAAACGGTCGTACGTGTGGCCCTAAGTGACTTGGTGCATAGATAATTAATAGACTAGCAGGTGCATGGGTGAGTAAATGAACTGATGACAAAACGATTGTGTAGGTGGATGGCTAGATGAATCCGATAGTGCATTAGCAGATGGGTAAATTCAGCAAGTTACACCAATGCTACAAAGTGAGGGCTCAGGCAGCAGTAGTGATGTTCTAAACATAAAAACAATTACCAATATTGTGTCAATGCAAGCATTACACCAGGCTGGTGTACTGTATCATACTGCATTATAGTTACTCCACTGCATAGTACTGTATTGTACAGTACTGCATTGCACAGTGTTGCATTGCAAAGTATGTGTGCGTTCTATAACGTTTTTCATTACATAATATAGTTGCATTCTATCGTACTTTGAAATGGACAGTATTGTGCTTTATGGTTGCATATCAATAATAGTACTAATTGTATAGTATTTCGCATTGCCGTGTTGTATTCCAGTTCACTCAATCAATCAATTTCTGCAGGAAAGAGGATAAGGAAAAGTGAGAACGTTAAAAACGGTCTTTCTCACACAATTACCAAAGTTAAAAGTAAAGAGAGGCAGAAAAACTTTACCTGAATATTACTGGATTGTCTTATCGATGATAACGTGTATTATTTACTATGTTTTTTATGCTCAATGGGTAGTTTTTGTCATTGGGGGCAGGGTTTTAGACCTCAGGGCAGTGGAAGGCGTTGGGGTACTTGTAGGGACAGCGTGGGGGCAGGGTAGTATATGGTAAGGGGCATAGTTTTAGGCCTTAGGGCGGGGGGGCGAGATAAGGGGTTCAAATTTTAGGGCTTAGGGCGGGGATGGTCGGAGCAGTGGCAACCTTAGCCATGTATATCCCCTTCCCATTCATGCCTTAACAAGGAAAATGTGTGGTAAAGGCATGTGTGGTAAAGGAATGCGTGGTTAAGAAGCATTTGTGGGTCGGGCTGCGTGGTGGAGGCATGCGTGGTTTAGCCATGCGTGCCTCTGTCATACAACCAAGATACACGCATGAAAAGAATGACCAGATGAAAGCTTGGCAAGCTCCATCAAAGACAAATCTGGCAAAGCCAAAGCTGGGAATATCACTCTGTATTTATCCACCTCATAACGCCAGACCAAGCCTTATCAATTCTCCCAATGATTCGTAAAAAATTAAATGGATCCATGAAAACAAGGATGATCAAAGGTAACTGCTCCTAAACCCTTTACCAACGTAATTGACTCCTAAATCATTCCAAGGCTTCTTTTTGTAATATAATTGACTCTGTTTCTTACCCCCTTAGCAGTAATTGTAGCACTCTTGACATTTAGCACAGATCTTTCCTGACCACCATTCTACTTTGTGCCCCTCATTCTTGACTGTCCCGTTTTTAAATTATTTAACCTATTCCTGCCTGCCCTCTGCAGCCACTTACATGTGATCCTTACTCTTGCGTTCATTTACCCACAAAGGTTCAGTTACATACAAATGTAAATGATATTTAAAATTTTGAATTTTGAAAATCCTGCATTGTCTCACCTGTTTCTTCCACAATCAAATTTGAAGAAAACAGATTTGCTATCATGTATTGTCTACATTTTCATCACTAATTTCTGCTATTTCTCTGGTGTATTAGTGCTCTTGCAGTTTGAGGGTGTCTTGGTACACAGGCATTGGCTTTCTCAATGACCAATTATCCTTTTGTTGGGTCTGCACATTCATATGTTTTGTGTTTTACTTAGTGATGTTTAATGCATGGCCCCTCTGGCTCCAACGTGTGTTTGCTTGGAGATTGTACAACGCGTGCTTTGTTTCTGAATGAGAGACCCCTAGGACTTTGCAACAATTTATTTCATTTCATCACAGTGATTGCTTGGAGAGTTGTGATGGGTTAAGTTGTTAGAGAGCATTGCATTACTAGCCTTTATAGCTCTGATGCTGTGTTATGCTGGTGAGAACATTTGAGCACTGTCATAATATTTCTTAATATACAAGTGATTGTTGATATGTGTGAGGACTGTTAGAATGAATCATGTTGCCAACTTCAGGGCTTTGGTGCGTGTTCAACAATCATCCAGCAGCATCTAGCAAAGCATGCTGAGGGAATGCCCCCATCATTCACCTAGCCTTACCTAGTGTTAGCTGGGCACTCAAGGATCTAGTGTTCATTCAGTGTCGGATTAAACCCTGTGGAGGCCCCTAGGCAGTCAAAATTCCGGGGCTCCCCTCACAAATTATCTCCTAATACCCAATGCACCAGATTTTTATACAAACTGGCAGCTGCCAGGAGATGAGCTTTTAAGAGACAAACTCTTATGTGCATCTGATGTCTCTGGTTTATGTACTTTAAGTTGTTAATGGGTACATTATGTTAATACAGTATTTTCTCTATAAAGCCTTTAATGTAAAGTTTTTGTTTCTTTGAGTTGATTCATTTTTTGTATCTTTTGGAAACAATATTTAAGAAAGCTTGATTGTAATTTTCTTTCAAGATCAAATCAATATTATTTTGATCTGTTGTCGCGGGGCCCCTATAAGGAGTGGGGCCCATAGGTCGGTGCCTACTTTGCCCATTTGGTAATCCGGAACTGTTTTCATTCAAGGAAGACTGGTGGGATATTTTGGTGAGGCCGGTGTGGTCTTAACCTAGGGAGGGCTGTAGCAAATGTTTGGTATGCATTCGGGACACGGTCAAGGGTACAACACACCGATCATTTGTGTTTCACTGCAAGAAGGCAAATATGGAAGATATGGGCCTTGTGACTAGTAAGCCGCTGGTACCATCGTCGGAACGGCTACCATTAAAAAAATATAGCAGCATATCACGCAGAAAACTTTATTCGAAAGATGTCAACAAGCATTTCCAAATTAGGTGTGTGTGCAACTTAGAGATGTACATAAATTACGTTTCTATATTCTGCCAGTACAGGGCTTTAAGTGAATGAAAAAAAACAGGAGGGAGTCTCTCAAAGGGGCGTGGCTGATGTAATTAAGGTCATGCTTTAAGAAAACGCAAGCTAAAAATCTGTCCTTAGCATAGTGAGCCGACTGGTATTTTGCTGCTTCTGTCATTGCATCAAGATATATAACACAACAAGTAACATTACACCTACAACAAGCCAGGACTATTGGCTTTGTCAATGTGTGTTAGTTGCATAAGATAAATAAGCAATGGCTATGGCTTCATTGTATAGAATATTGAAAATGCTTTCATTTTGAAATGATTAGACTGTGAAATAACTATAACGAGTTTCTTTGAAGTTACCTCAAAAGCAGTGAAGGGTGGCACTGCTGCAGAGTTAAGATTTTCTTTTCACCCTGAGAGTGAGGGCAAAAATGGAGAGCCGATAGAGCACCGGCAGGAACGGCCCACTTAAAGCCCTGTGCTAGTACAAGCTACATCTATTCTGGTGAGCTGCAGAAACATGCTGTCCTCTCCTCCAGGTGTATGTCACATAAGCTCAACATATCATAGCTCACCCACTGCCCATCACACACTACCACACAGCACTGTGCATCTGAAATCTGAAGCTGCCCGCCTCCTTTCCACAGGGCTCTCTCACCTCACACAGAGGCATCTCCTCATCTCTGCTTGCATGTCCTTTTGATCGAAGCACTGCCTGTAACCTGCCAAAGGGTAGAAGTAGATTATTTACCTAAAAACAAGCACCCCAAAGCACTGTGACGATTAAATGAGATAGTGAAGGGGAGAATGGGGGTTGATAAGGTTGCCTGCGAGGGGTTAAAACCAGGGATGGCTAGGGATGTAAATGGAGAAAATTATTATATGCAGGGTGTTGTGGGAATGGGTTCAGTTAAAAATGAGTATAGAAGCCAGGTCTGGGGCAGACAGGCACACCATTGGCTCTCCATCATTCAGCAGTGCACTTAGAACAAATGAACCCCGAGAGGTACTGTTATCGTTCAACATTGTCATCTTTCACAGGTTCTCATGCAGCAATTCATTCAGTGACTATTATTTTAAACAAAATGAAACAGTCAAGATACAGAATAGAGATGGAAATAAGTTATGCAATAGATAGTCATTTGTTTTAAAAATGGTTGCTGATTTACCAATATACTAAAAACCTCCATCAAGGTAGCATCCACATTACCTTTTCAACAAAGGTAAACATAGCGAATCCTGGCCTCGAGAACAGTCCAAAAGAACATGATATTTAGTTTCAACTGATAATACAGATTCTACACAAGAGATGTCTGTTCTTGTGAAATCCCCTTTCATGCTCCCACCACTGATAGTGCTGGTAATTCACCAAATCTAAGCACAATGAATATTCTTCATTTTCAGGGCAATTTCACCAGGGCAATATCTCAGAGGAGAGTTCCACTCTAGTTCAGTGAAATGACTTTCAATGGCCTGAACTGTGATCCTTGCTTCAAAGGCCAATTTCATTACCTTCTTTACTATTACTATTACTACTACTGTTACCATTTCTATTTCTAATACTATTACTGTTCACCGTGTGAAGCAAATCTATCTTTCCACCATTTTCCCCCTAAAATTATTTACATTTTTGGGCATTACATTACATTGTATAGTTGGCATTTGGACCTTTTGGCACTGATGAACTGCTAGACAGCTCCCCAATTGTTGTGTCTTTCCTTGGAACAAGGAAACTAATTTTTCTGGAAAGTAGGCACAAATTACACCAGCTGCTTAAATGTCAAATCCCATATGTGTGCCTGCTAGGGAAGCTTTTCCCTTACCAAATTGGAGCAAACCATGGGAAACGAGCATTATAATATCCATGTAGCACTTGAGCTTAAGCCTGGATGTTACAGGTAAAGCTGAGCCAAATTCTGCTGTCATGTGTGGCAGGGCTTTTGTATGCTAATAATTCATGTTACATGCAAGACAGGCCTGACTGCATGTAAACATGGCTGTGCTTAACATTAGAGACATTGTGTATAGCCACAGGGCCTAGAAAAACGCATAACTGTTTGAATAGTAAAGTTAACAAATGTTTACTCAGTCACTATCTTTTCAGTGTAGAAACTCGTTGTTTTTTGTTGCTGTTCAAACCAACAGGATAGAAAATAAAACTGACCACTTCTCTGGTGTGTGCATTGCAATTGTGTCTAAAGGGAAAGATGACCTTGCAGACATCCATCTTCAGTGGCGGCTCATCCACTAAGGCGGAGGAGTGTCGCCCCACTGCCAGGAACAGCAAAGAAATGAGAAAATAAAATGATATTAACAAAATGTTATTATCATTTTATTTTTACCTCCTGCTGCGGCAGTGCATGAGGGGGCAAGGTGGAGCTGCAGGGGAGGAGTGGTAGAACACTCCTGTGCGCAATGATTGTTTGGTCAGCCCTCTCGGGCCGCCCAAAACAGTCATGCGCACTCCCCTGTTCTCCATGCAGGCTGCATTACAGCCTACATGGAGAACATGCCCACCCCTCCAGCCCCTGGCTGAGCGCCGTGTCACAGCGCTCAGACCAATCACAGCGCTGCATTGCAGCGTTGTGATTGGCTTAGGGGTGGGAGCCTGGCTGCCTGCTTTCTGTTCCGACCTGGAGTCGGATACAGGCGAGCAGGAGAGAAGACGCGGGACCCGGCGGCGGCAAGGTACGTTTTTTTTTTTTTTTAAAGTAGCCCATGTCCCCCCCACCCCGACGGGCCTGCCCCTTCCCCCACACACACACCCACGAGCCTTGCCGGCCGCCCTTGTCCATCTTGGAAGGAAGAGGGAAAAGTAGCATTAGCTTCCAGAGCTTGCATACGCTTCTGCAAACGGGCATTGTTTCAAATTTGTGTAGCTAAGCAGGAGCTGAGCACGAACCAGTGACCCCTCCTCACTAAATAAGACACTAAAGCAATAAAGGCATAGAAGTACTGTTGGGGCAGCGTGAGACAGATTGACCGGTTGCCAGAAGGGAGATGCTGAAGGGCTGAATTCTGACTACTGACCCAATGACAGTGTAGGGTACACGGTGGGAAATATTCATGGCTTGGTATAATAAAGCTTAGTGAACTAATACAGCTGTTTAAGTCGGATGGTTGGAACTATTGTAGACACTTTGGGTAGGAAATAGACTAGCAGGTAGGATAGGCGTGTGTGATGAGATATGATTGGGGCTTTCTTAATCTTCACCCTCATTTGCATTTTAGATGCCGAGTTTTTTATAATAATCGTGTTCATACTGGTACACTTGTTATATAGACAAATGCTGCATAATAAATAATCACATTATTGTGAAATGACGATGATTTTTTATGCCTATTGATTCAGAGTAGCAGGACGGGGCTCCCTTTCATCATCAAATGCAGATAAAAAATGTGCTGGCATATTTGTCTGATCCCTGACGTTACCTCTCTAATAGAGCATAACTCATTACAGGAGGGATGAGAGACACCTGCCAGTTCTTCTTTTCTCTGAAAAAGGGTGTGCTTCTTTTTGGGACGATGGGGATCTAATGGTGTGACCCCAGTATCGTTGAGGTGAGCACGAAACTGCATATTAAATTTGAGACTTAAATTTGAAATGTAATCTGTTCACATATTTTTTTTAAAGAGTCATATGCATAAGTGATGTTTTAAAAGTGGTAGGCTGCACTGAGGCTTCAAGCTTCTTAACTGAACAGTTTGCTAAGACCTATTTTTTGCTAACCGCAGTTAAAACATAGGTAGACAATTCATTCACTTGGCATATAACTGAGCAAAAAAGATAAAAACCATTAGTCAATAGGAATTTGTGTTACATTTGTTTTTGTTTTTTTGCAACCAGCCTTTGCAAATGCTAGTGACTTTAATCCTTATCCTGCATTTGAGACTCTTGTTACTCACAAATAATAAGAGCCACTCACACCTCCTCACTCACAGGAGTTGAGACCTGCTAACACTGACTAAAGCCTTTTCTGAACAAAGGCCTTTCAATCCTTCAGTCCTTTTTGTGACATCTACATGCCAAGTGAACTGAGCACCTTCCGTCCCATCTCTCTGCTCCCCTACCCAGCCAAAGTGATGAAGAAGACCATCAACAGACAACTCACCAACCACCTCAAACATCACAACCTACTGGCCAGACACAATCAGGATTCCGGAGCAACCACAGCATAGAAACAGCACTCATCAGGGCCACAGATGACATCCACACTATACTGGGCTATGGAGAATCTGCTGCCCTCATTCTACTTGAACTCTCCACAGCCTTTAACACAGTCTCTCACCACACCCTCGTCAGAAGACTGCATGACATAGGCATCCAAGGACGGGCCCTCAAATTGATAGGCTCCTCCCTCACAGGACGAGTGCAGTGAGTCAGACTACCACCCTACATGTTGGATTTCAAGAACCTGCTCTGTGAAGTCCTTCAGGATTCATCGCTCATCCCAACCCTGTCCAACATCTACATGGCTCCACTCGTCAACACCATCATATCCTACACTGATGATACCCAACTCATCCTTTCTCTGACTAACAAGCACACCACCACCAGAACCAACTTCTCCAACTGCATGATCAATGTAGAGCATGATCAACATAAAAGATTGGATGAGACCTAACTGCCTGAAACTCAACTCCAACAAGATGGAAGTGATGATCGTTAGGAACCAGAACTCTCAATGGGACTCTATCTGCTGGCCATCAGAGCTTGGACCCACAACCTCACCGACCGACTGTGGCAGAAACTTGGGAATCACCCTGTATGGCAAGCTCAACATGAAAGCGCAGGTCAACGCAGTCGGCTCTATCTGCTTCCACATTCTTTGCATGCTCCGCAAGATATTCAAATGGCTACCCCTGAACATCAGACGCACCATCATGCAAGCCCTCATCACAAGCAGATGAGACTACAGCAACGCGCTCTATGCTGGGATCTCCAGTCATCTCCAACACCATCTACAGACCATCCAGTACGCTTCAGCAAAACTCATCCTTGACCTCCTACAGTGCTCCACATCTCACCACACCTCAGAAAGCTCCACTGGCTCCCCAGCCACAAACGCAGCCAATTCAAACTCTTCATGCATGCATTAAAGGCACTGCACAACATCTGACCAGCATACCTGAACAACAGCCTGCACTTTCACGTACCCACCAGACTCCTACGTTCAGCCACTCTCTCACTCCCACACACCCCCTGCATCCACAAAAGCAGAACGGGAGGTCAAGCATTCTCCTATATCACACCCAAGACCTAGATCGACCTCCCCCAACACATCAGGGCCTCCTTCTCAGTTCTTGAATTCCACAAGTCTCTGAAGACCTGACTCTATGAGTAACTCTGCGGGTCTGACACCCAACACCCAACCCAACACCCAAACACCTACGCCTACATGCTTTTTCCAGTGCCTGGATACCCACCTGGGTGATTAGTGCACCATACAAATCCACATAACATCACATAACATAGCATAACGTATTATAACAATCGGAGCCCATTGACTTTTGCCTACTGCAAAGGAATGGAATCTCGTAAATCTCTCATCCCACGTAGGGAAAGTAGGTATGCTTAGATGGGGTGGGATTGCTTTGACCCTATGGGGAATCAAGGAGGTTGGCCTTGGAAAAAGTTAGAAAAAGAGCAAATCTAGGCGAAGATTACCAGGAATTATCTGGGTTCTGAATTAAATTACGTTGCTTTTCTGGGTTCTGTACTTAAACTGAATTTTGGAATCAACAGATTCCAATCGCTGGTGCACTAACATGGTTCTGTTCCCATTCATTTGATATCTAGTACCTTAGGCTAGATATGTCCCTAGACGTGTGTGAGAGAAAGAAAGTACAGAATAGTGGGAAGTATGTTTTTATGTATCTTTGCTTAGCAGAAGATTGTCAGATGAACAGATCCCGAGAGGAGTGAAGGCACACACTTCCTTTTCATGAACATCGTAGTGGCTATTTTTGATGGGCTGATGATTTTGATATGTTTCTGTGAGATTGGAAGATCTTCCAAGATTATCCAAATATCAGAGGTCATTTTGAAAGCCTGGTAACTCTTGGAGGCCCACCATCCTGTAACAGTGTTCACTAACCACCTCAGCAATTGTGGTGGTCTTTGTCCTCTGCTGACATCTAATTTCACATCACCTGTCACCCAGGGTAACAGATTGGTCTTCCCCCAAACTTTTTGTTATCTCCCCTCCTGTTTGATGAAATTAGTTTTTGTTGGGCTTTGGATTCTGTGCATTTTACCACTGCTAAACAGTGCTAATGTGCTCGTGCTCACTCCTCTAAACATTGTAACATTGGCTTACACCCAACTGGCACATTTAATTTGCTTATATATACCAAGTAAAGTGGTGCTAAATGTGCCCAGGGCCTGTAAATTAAATGCTACTAGAGGGCGTGTAGTGCTTACTGTGCCACCCACTTAAGTAGTCCTTTAAACCATGTCCCAAGTCTACCATTGCAGTCTATGTACAGTTTTAAACTGCCAATTCGACCTGACAAAACAAATCTTTTGCAAAGCCTTCACCTTTCTTTTTAATACAAATAATTCACCCCTAAGGCAGGCATTTAACAACCCCTAGTGTGCAGTGTATTAAAAAATTTGGACATGTACTTTTAAGTTTGTGTCCTGGTAGAGAAAATTAAATGTGCTTTTTCACTACTGTAAGGCCTACCTCTCCCATAGGATAACATTGGGCTACCTTTTTACATTTAATAAGTGCTAGCTTTTCATTGGGAATGGATAGAAATATCATGTTTGGTCACAAACGAATTGTGTTTTAAAATACTCTTAAATGGTAAAGTTGGATTTCAAGTCAAAATTCTGAAAATGCCACCTGTAGAAAGTTTGCATTTTCTTGTCCTAACCATTCGGTGCCTGCAGCCTGTGTCCCGGCTCACATGGCTATGATTAGAATGGCAGTTGGCCTTTGTGTATTCCCCCCAGGCAATCAGACAAAGGGGAACTAGCTGTTGGTAGGATGGGCCATCCTGCAGGATGGGTAGGGTGGAGCTGTTCCCTACCCCAATTACATTTCAGAGGGCTGCCTCCAGCACAGTTGCAAAGAACTTGACACCATCCCGTTGTCACCTTAGGCCTATTGGAGCCTGGACAGGGGGAGGAAGGGAATTTCTAGAACTATATGGGGGGAGAACCTAGAAGTTTATCCCACTTCATAGGCTGGCACCAGGTATAAATATTGGACTCTCGGACCAATTCTTCAGTACAATCCTGGACCTGAGGAAGAATTCAGAAGGACTGCCTTGTACTCAGTGGTCAGCCCTGCTGCTTGAGGGCTGCCTTGCTTCTCAGGGGACTGTCCTGCTGCTACCAGAGGACTGCCGTGCTGCTTGAGGTCAGCCTTGTTCTTCAGAGGACTGCCCTGCTGCTTGAGGCCTATATTGCTGCTTGAAGGAGAGATGACCATCTCTTTGCTCCTAGGAAGACCTGAATGACTCCAAAGGTTAGTTGGCTGACCCACTGTTCTGAGCTTCAGGGGCACAACAAGCTCCAGAGGCCTCCCTGCAACTGCCCAGCTGACCTGCTGCAAATGGACTTGCCTTGACCAGCAACTAGACCTGTCTGAGCCCTATTGGTCTTCTAGAGTGAGTTCCTGATCCCCAAGAGATGCCTCCCCAGATCCTGGACACTTGTCTGGCATCAAAGTGCGCTCCTCCGCCAACACGAAGCTTGGTGAACCCGACTCTTTGCGATACAGCGACGACCAGCGATGACCAGCAGGCAATATCTGCACTATGAACTACAGCAACGACAGCCTGCGTTGACCACCAACATGAAGCTCCAGCACTGACTGTCTGTAGAAAGCTGGCTCCTTATATAGTGCACAAAAAAGCGGTACATTATGTAAAGAGTCAAGGCAAACCCCAACTGGTTTACAGAGGCACAAATGACACCCCAAATGCTCTCTTTTGTGGTAGTGTGGGCGAGCAGTTAGGCATATTAGAGGGTAGTACTCAGCATTTATTCCACACACAAAAGCAGTGAGACACACACTCAGTGAAGAAATCCAACACCAATTTATAAAAATAATACTTATTTTTATATGAATTTAGGTACCAAGACCATCAGAATCAGGTAAGTACTTTTCGAGATATTAATTTTTATACGTTTCAAAAGTTGACACAGTGCAATTTCTGGAGCTATAATGTTATCCTATGGGGAAAAACATATATTGCATTCCGGCACTTGTTAGCGACTTTTCTCCTGGACTTAAGTATGGGGCAAGGTCCAAGGCAGCACCAACAGGTCACTTTGAGCAGCACTGGGGCCCCATTCCCTTCAATGGAGATCGGTCTGGTTAGAAAGAGGGTGAAAGCAGGGACCACGGGGCAGTCATCGTGAACCCACAGGGGGGGCTTGAACCTCAATATGTTCAGGCAAGTTGGTCCACTTCTCCTTGGGCTTGGTGGCACGGGTACAATGGTGTCTTTTGGTGTTGGGTCGTGTACTGGAAACACTCACGATTGGAGGGGCCTGCAAAAAGAGGCTGCAGGCAGCGACTGGAAGTACAGTCTGGCCAGACGCAAGGATCAGCCTGACTCTTGTGGGTCTCAGGACCCCATGGGTACCATCACCTCCCTCGTACCTGGGCAATGGGGTGGGTGTAGAGGTGCTTTGAGGTGTCGGGTGGCAGAGGTCTGTGACTCACTCTTTGGCTTCGTTTTGCAGAAAAGGGACAAACAGGGCAGCTGGACCACTCTCGGTGTGGATCTCACTGTCTCTGAAGTCCCTTGATGTGCAGGTCGCTCTCCCTTGGCATTGGTGTCTGGACTGGATACATCAAGCCTTGGTTACTGCAAGGGGTCTGGTACCCCAGGTAGTGGTACTCTGTGGCTCAGGTTAGTCCTGGCATCCCCACACTTGGAGGGAGGAAATATCTGACCTGTAGGAGCAGGGTGACCTCTTTCTGGGCAGCTGCAGTGTCTGTAGTCCCGGTAAGCAGCAGGACGGTGAAACCTATCTTGGTTCTTTGTTGCCTGCGGCTGCAGGGGAGTAGCTCCTCTTCTCCACTGAGTTTCTCTGGAAATTGGGGAAGCACTGGCAGCCCTCCAAGTTTCTTGGAGTCTGCACAGCGGCATGATGAGTCTGTTTCTTCCACGATTGTCGGGGGCAGCAGGGAGGCTGGCAGGGTTGACGCCAAGTCAGTCATTGTTTCTCTCTTCTTTGTTCACTCCTTCTATTTGTCTGTCAAAGTCTGAGGTCCTGGCATCAGGGGTGCCTCCTAAATACTGTATTTAGGGGTGTTACAGCGAGTGTCAGGTAGTAGCCAATAGGCTACCTACTTTTAGGGTGACTACACCCTCTATATGACCACTTCCTGTGGGAAGTGGGCATAACCCTGACCCAGAGAACCTAATTCCCCCAAAAGCCAAGATGGTGTAACCACCTCCCAGCCAGAGCAGGCATTGTTTCTGACCTCTGTGAGAATGGCTCGCACCTTCTGGGGGTCAGAAACTCGTCTTTGATGGCAGGCTGGACTGGACCAGTCAGCCAGCACACTAGAGGGTTAGTAGGGCTCAGGGGGTACTTCTAAGGTACCCTCTGGGTGCATGTATTAATAAAGCCATCACTGGAATCAGTGTGGGTTTATTAATATGAGGTGGTTGATACCAAACACCATAGGTTTCAGTGAAGCCATTATGTAGCTGGGAAACTCGTTTGAACAGTGTCCAGTACAGACCTTAAGATGGCTTCCCTGTTCACTTCTAATATCTAGTAATGGAACTAAACATTACAGGGGCATATCTGCTCATGCAGATATGTCCTCACATGTAATATAACACACCCTGCCTTAGGGCTGTAAGGCCTGCTGTAGGGGTGACTTACAAATATTACATGCAGTGTTAGGGGACATGGCACACAGGTGTGTGCCTTGTCGTGTTTTCACTTTTTAGAGCAAAATTGTCATGCAGCCTGCAGTGGCAGTCTCTATGAGTTTGGTGCTGGGTTCCTTATAGTAGCACAAGATATACTGCAGCTCTTAGGGACCCTCTTTAGTACTTATGACCTAGGTACCAGGGGTCCCGCTTACTGGTGACTTACAGAGGTGGTAAAGCCCTTGCCAATTGGGGATCAATTGACCAGGTGTCTTGTTTTTGGGAAAGAACACTGGCACTGGGGACTTGGTTAGCAGGAACCCAGTGCACTTAAGTGGAAGTTGCATCAAATACCAGGCAGGAAGCCTGCAACAAAAACCCAGTTTCCTACACCATCCACAATGCCTGACCAGATCTTCGTGCTAAAGTGACGATCGTCATTGATGCCAGATCTGCACTTAGTGCTACAGCGACAAACATCCTTGACGCTCTCCTTGCTCCTTGCTGCCTCCTCCACCACAAACTGGACTCTACGCATCGAACTTTGAGGAGGTAACTTTTTCAGGGTGATTAACCTGCTCCATGTATCCGGCCCACACTCCTTCTCAGTCAGCCTGAACTTGTGGCATCCCTCCAGTCATGAGCGACCAGATGATTGTGAGCGGTGCTTTGAGCTTTTAGGCGATGTACTTACCTGAAATTTTGAATTTGCATATCTCCATTTCCACTGATTAGAGTTTTGTAGTTCTGGTATCATTTTATTTATTAAAATGTACTCTATTTTTCTAAATTGCTGTGGAATTTTTCTCGTGCTATTTTTTCACTTTATTACTGTTTGAATGCTGCATACATACTTAGAAATATTTTACACATTGCCTTTAAGTTAAGCCTGACTGCTTTTGTGCCAAGCTACCAGAGGGTTAAGCACAGGTTAATTTCGTGACTTTTGTGGTTCACCCTGACAAGAATTGTGGTTGTTGCTTGAGAAGGGTCTTCACCCTTTCAATCAAAAACCCAATTTCTTACACAAACTCTTTATCTTGACCTGCCAATAAATCAGAAAAGACTTGGCAGATCCCTCCACCTTTACTAACTTCTTCCAAATTTGTGCAGAGCATCACCACTTGAAAGGACAGTTGAAAACAAGCCCTTTCATTAGCCAACTTGGGTTCAGAGATGATTGACCGAAAAACCTGAACAGTTTACAAGATCATGCAAGCAAGTTGTTCCTTCCTACTAGAGCTTTCACAGAGCACACACTTGCATGATGCCATGATGCCATTTTGACTGGTCATCTAGGAATCAGAAAAACCCATGTTTGCGCAATTTGCATAATTCGCCATAGTGTAATTCTCAAATTTACAGGAAACTTTAGCAAAGTTACACATAATTGCCTGAAACATGCATCTGTCATTTAGCACAATACTTTAGAGGAAAATGTGCCCTCATGCCAATTTTGACATAAGAATGCATTGCGCTCTAAAAAACAGAGTAAAAAAAACAACTGCAGCAAACAACAGCGCAATTACACACCATGGCATAATGGCGCAATTTAAGGATTTACCCGCAACACGAAATTACCCGAATTACGCAATCATAATTTAAATTTTGCCCTGGCCTACTCATGAGCTGACAGATCTGGTGGAAATCCAGAAATATGCACAAGTTGCAATACTTACCTCAGACTGAAACCTATACCATAAAACCCACCAGCCTTTTGTGTGCTTTCCAAACCCCTCAACTCCTAGGCATACAATTTTGTTAGATCTATTTGCAGAAGCGACTGGCATGGATCGGGGGTGGCGTCGCGGGCGGGGGAAGGGGGAAAAAGATTAAAAAAAGAAACTTACCTCCTCGCGTCTCTCCGCGTCGTCCCTTGTTGTTGTCCCTCCGCTCCAGCCGGAAGAAGAAGCAGACAGTCTCCCCTGACTAATCACAATGCTGCGATGCAACATTGTGATTGGTCTGAGCGTCGTGGGTCGGCGCTCAGATGGGGGATGGGGGCCTGGGTATGTTCTCTATGCATGGAGAACATGCAAACTGCGCATGACAGTTTGGCCAGCCCGACAGAGCTGGTCAAACAATCATGCACACTTTACAGAGTGCCACCACTCCTTCCCCTGTTCTGGGAGCAGAGCAGCCCCGCCTATCAAAGACGCAGGAACAAATAAAATGATAATAACGTCCAGTTATTATCATTTTATTTTTCCTTCATTTCCACTGCCAAAAGCAGTGGGGCAACGCTCCTCCGCCTCAGCGGAGGAGGCGCCACTGTCTATTTGTCAACCTTCCAAAAGATAATGATTTGAGATGATGCTAATAGTGGTGGATCTAATTATGAAACTGAACCACTACATTCCCCTACATGTTGTGTCTCCAATTAAAGTCCTTGCTGACATGTTACTTCACCATATTGCGCATCTACATTTTCTTCCCTCACAATAGTGTCCACAATTTGTATCATACTTCTGAAAAGCCTTTAGTAATCCTTTGAGTGTTAACCTTTGGCTATCCTTGGCATTTGCCCCTGAATCTAATGGACAAACCGAAAGAACAAATTGGCGTGTGGAACAATATCTAAGTTGTTATGTAACCCAACTGTAAACAAATAAGAAAACTTTGAAGAAAAAACATCTATTGTTAGCTGAATTCTCCCATACAATGTGACAAGTGTCTAGATGACCCATTCACCATTCTTTACCTTCTAAGTTTTTCATCCCCTGATCTCCCCATTCCAAATCACTTTGCCTTCCAACAGATCCAATAACTCCATGATAGAGCAGAGATACACCACCCTCAAGGAAACCCTTAAGTCCTTACAAAAGAACACCAAGACAGCAGTGCAGAGGTACAAATAGTACACAGATAGAAAGACACGCTCCCCTCTGTTTACCACATTGAAAAATCAATATGGCTATCAGTAAAAAACAAAATGGAGTTTGTAGAAATCCTCAAGTTACTACCTCACCATCACCAGTCCATCCATGCCCGTGGCAGCATCCTTGCACCTGCCTTCAACCTTCCACATTTCCTTAATAAAGACTGTTGTTTCCCACTGCTCATTTCATAATGTCCCTGCTGCCAGGAGCCAGAATACATTGTGAGGGCCATACTGGATTGCCACTGGTTACACACTGTCCTCAAAGTATGCAGTATTGGAAAGGATACTCTTATGGAATCAGGACAGCTGATTCATGCTTCGCAATTGCTTGAACAGTTGCTTCCCAGTCAATTACAGTCCTGGGCAGTCGCGGTCCGTGTAGGAGTGCCGGCCGGGCGGTGACGTGGGGCGGGGGAGGGGTAGGGTGGGGGTAGCAAAGTACGGATTACGGACCAATACAGGTAAGTAAACATTTAAATCAATAAAACGAATTTCGTTGTGAGCGCTGCATCGCCAAATGCAATGCAGTGCGCGCAACGAAATTCGTTTCATTGATTTAAATGTTTACTTACCTGTATTGGTCCGTAATCCGTACTTTGCTACCCCCCACCCTACCCCTCCCCCGCCCCACGTCACCGCCCAGCCGGCACTCCTACACGGACCGCGACTGGTCCTGGGTGCAGGGCCTAAGGGCTGGAGGAGGTGTCAGAAAGTGTTCACCATGCTGTGTGGATGCAGGCTTCTCATTTTGATCCTGGGTTACGGCATGTCACTTTACTGGGTCCTGATTTTGGGCTGCATTATTGCAAAAACAGTTTCAGAGACTCCAGTCTCTGGTCCACTAACATGATTATGTTCCCATTCCATTGGCCTGTGGTGCCTTAGGCCAGACATCCACATATATTTGAGGAAAGAACTAATGCAAATGAGGGGTGTATGTTTATATCTTTTTTTTACTAGCTGTAGATCAGACATCCGTATAAGAATGATGGAACCATAGAGTGATGGAAGCTGCCCCACAAGAATAGTCAAGACTTTGGGGCCTTTTGGCAGGCTAAAATGTTCCTGCTGACTTACACACTCCTGGGGGATCATGCGACCTTGGGAGATTATCCAAATCCTTCAATCCTTTTGAGAGTCTGTGTATGTAAACCACAGCCCAAAGACCTCAATATTTCACATCAATGATTCTCAGAGATGACTGGACCAAACATTCAGCATACCCCAAAGAGTGCTAGAACTCAATTCATGAGATAAGAAATTCTGACCTTGCTTTTGACCTTACTTCTGTTGAGCATTGCAGAAATGCATGAGCAACAAATGGGTTTTGGAAAGTGACTTTTCTTCTTGTGCATTTGTACTGTGAACCCTGTCACCCATTGATGTAGATTTTGATATACAGCTAAATCATTATGTTTTGCATGCCTATCAAAATCTAAATTAATACAACATTAGCGTGCTCTTCTGGAAAATCAAACTGTGCTCTGTGACTAAGTAGCGGCATGCTTCATAATAGTGTACATGCACATTTAGTAACATTTTGGAACCACTTTGGACCTTGTCTGTGGCTGTGGGCAGATAGTCAAAGAACTTTGCCTACTGCAAGTCAATCAATCAATCAATCAGGATTTACAAAGCGCTGCAAATCACCGAGAAGGTCTCAAGGCACTGGAGTTCCTCGCTGCTTCGTGGTGCTCTGTTCATTCGAACAGCCAGGTGTTGAGTCCTGTCCTGAATTCCCAGAGCGATGAGGTGTCCTAAGGTGCAGGAGAAGGTCGTTTTAGGCTTTGGCTGCCATGTGAGAGAAGGAGCACCCTCCGTCTGTGAGGAAGAGGGAGGCATTCGTAGGTGTCTGGTTGGTTGGTGGAAGGTTATTCGTTTGTTGCTGTATGCTGGGCCTTTGTTGTGCAGGGCTTTGTATGCATGGGTCAACATCATGAACTGGCATCTCTCCTGGATCAGGAGCCAGTGTAGCTTTTTGAGGTGTGGAATGATGTGGGTCTGTCTGGGTAGGTCGAGGATAAG
This sequence comes from Calotriton arnoldi, assembly GCA_963921515.1. Taxonomy (NCBI): domain Eukaryota; kingdom Metazoa; phylum Chordata; class Amphibia; order Caudata; family Salamandridae; genus Calotriton; species Calotriton arnoldi. The sequence continues at coordinate 603,867 of CAWUFW010009730.1, read as the reverse complement.
TCTTGCCTCTGAGTTCTGTATTTTCTGTAGTCTCTTCAGGAGGCGTGCGGGGATTCCTACATAGAGAGTGTTCCCGTAGTCCAGCCTGATGGTGATGAAGGCCTGAGTAACGGTCCTTCTGGTGTTGATTGTGAGCCACCTGAAAATCTTTCGGAGCATGCTTAATGTTTGGAGCAGGCGGATGAGACCGCGTTTACCTGTTTCTGCAAAGATAACTTGCTGTCCAAGATGATGCAGAGGTTGTAGGCGTGGTCTGTCGGAGCAGGGGAAAGGCCGAGTTCAGCAGGCCACCAAGCGTTGTTCCATGGCGAGGTGTTGTTCCCAAAGATGAGGACATCCGTCTGGTCCGTATTGAGCTTGAGACAATTGTCCTTCATCCAGCTGGCGACATTTTTCATACAGCTGTGGAAGTTGGCTCTGGTGTTGGAAGAGTCGTCTGACAGCGAGAGGAGGAGCTGGGTGTCATTGGCGTAGGAAATTATGTTGAGTCTGTGCGATCTGATGATGTTGGCCAGGGGGGGTCATGTATGTGTTGAAGAGGGTGGGGCTGAGGGACGATCCTTGGGGGATGCCGCAGATGATCTTCTTGGGTTCTGAGGTGAACAGTGGGAGAAGGATTCTCTGGGTTCTTCAGGTGAGGTATGAGGAGATCCATTTGAGGGTGTCTCCATGGATTCCGATGTGGAGGAGTCTGTTGATCAAGATGGGATGGGAGACGTGTCGAAGGTGGCTGATAGGTGCAGGGGGATAAGGGCTGCCATTTTGTTGCAGTCCAGCAGGGCCCTGATGTCGTTCTTGGCTGGGATCAGAGCTGTCTCTGTACTGTGGGTGGCTCTGAATCTATATTGGGAGGGGGCCAGTAGGTTGTTGTGTTCCAGGTGTTCGGTGAGTAGCTGGTTGATTGCCTTCTCGAGGACCTTTGCTGGAAATTGCCTTCTCGAGGACCTTTCCTGGAAAGGGCAGCAGGGAGATGGGCCGGTAGTTCTTCGGTTCTGCTAGGTCGGCGGACGGTTTCTTCAGGAGGGGCCTCACTTCAGCGTGTTTTCAGTCCTCAGAGAAGGAAGCAGAGGAGATGGAGGTGTTTAGGACTTTCTTGAGCTCGTTGCCAATCGTCTTGGTCCCGAGGTTGAAGGAATGGAAGAAACAGGGGTAAGTGGGTGCTCCAGAGTGCACAGAGTTCATGTTGGAGGTTGTAACTTGAGTTCTGAGAGCATCCCAATAGGTGAGCAGGTGTTCGGGGTTTGTGTTCATGGATGTGAGCAGGCTGATGCTGTAGTTGGCAGGTGTTGGGGTTTAACGTTTTCACAGATGACTGAGATCATGTTGTGGAAGAAATCCGCCAGGGTGTCACACAATTTTTGGGAGAGGGTGTTGTCGTTCTCGGTGACTGCAGGGTTGGAGAACTTCTTCACGATGGCGAAGTGCTCCTTGATGCAGTTTGTGCTGGCTTCTATGCGGTCTTCTAGGGTGGTTTTCTTTGTTTCTTTCAGGAGGTATTGGTACTGGTTTAGTGCTATCTTGAAGGTATGTGTAAAACACCTGCTCACTGTGCACTAGCACATCTGATTTACCATAGATATTATGTGTTGTTGAGAAATTGTATGACTTGGCATACTATTTCATAATTAGAACACAGCACAGAAGTTATTGCATGATTTAACGCTTCATTCTATTTGTAGCAACTGAAACTATAAACAACAGATAGGCCACACCACAAAAAACTGAAGCAAGATGTTAGCAGTAGTCTTTATTATAGAATATCAATGAACCACTGAAGTCAGTGAGCAATCATTTCCTAAGATTCTGTTTGGCATCAGTCTGAGAAAACCAGCCAGGTCAGTATTAGCTGGACTTTTGGCTGCAGGCCTGAAAGAACCAGGTAGAGAAAATCCTCTTTCATGTCTGAACCTGTGGACTGATGTCTAAGAAGCATTCCCTGTAACTTTGGAAAATTTAGGAGCACAAGATAAAAAGTTATAGAACTTTTCGAAAAAATGGGACTTCAAAAGTCATTCCTGGAGGACCAGTACAATGTGTCAAGTCTACCTGACAAAGATCTAACAGACGTGACCCTGACGAGCAAGTTTGTCATACTCATACTATTTTATTGCAAGATTTGAGGATCGAGTTAGACCGCGAAAACAAGGTATAAGCATTGCAGAGTCCTGACTATGGCATCCATCCTTGCCCCAATGACGGGCTTTGTCCTCCAGAAAAACTTAAAAGTCTCAAACCAAACAACAGTGGGTAAAGGTGACAAAGTGGGGCCTAAAAACACTTTACAGTGGTGGTTATAACGTTTGGGGTTGTCCCACTGAGTGCTTTTGGCAGCAAAGTTTGTGGTTTCAGCAGGGCCATGAAATCAAGTTATTCAACACTGTGGAGCTCTGCTCGGCCACAGCTCTCTGCTGTGCCACTCTGAAAGATTTTTACTTCTGAATAGACCTGCCCTTCTTTATATGGAATTCAAGGCCTCAGTTTAATGTCTGGTCCAATACAATCCCAAAATTTCATCATGTTTCACTGTGTATGTCCTGTGCCCTTGAATGTTCCACTGGTAATCTTACAGATGCCATTTAAGGCAGACACTATTAGCTTTTGAATTGATTATTTTTATTGTGTTTATTTTGCAGTGTTTCCAAAAACAACCCAGCTTTCTTTGGTAGCCAGTAGAAGTGTGATCTTGTAACTGTTTATTGTGCATCAGGGTCGACACCTGCAAATGATCTGCTGTTACTTTAGGGTAAACCATATGTAGTTCTTACATCTTTTGGCAGTTTTGCAATGTATAAATAATGCTTTGATGGGGGATAATCCTGTCCTGCTAATCATGTATTCAACTATAAGCTGAAGTATATTCAATTAGTTAATGCCAGCAATCCACTCACAGTGACACACTCTAACAGCTTATGCCAGAATAACTAGGAATGTGTGATATTGTGTATCTTTTTCTGTGAAATTTCATAACAAAATTTAAAAATTATGTATTTAGAACAAAACTTGGTTTGCGGGTATCTCAAAACGTTTTGCGATATAACGGCAGGAGAATGGTTCAAGCATAAAATATATTTCAGTGAGATATATTAAGTGCACACAATATTCCTGCAAGCAAAACTGTTCATCAAAACTGCTTAATGCTAAATTTCATAAAATGTGGCAAATTTCACATAATGCACAATTAACAAATGACACAAATTTAACCAGCGTAATTACATTTAACAAAGACTTAACAGTAGCCCACATTCAACTTTGCTAAAGTTGAACAACGAAAAAACAAAAGAATGAAACAGCTGTACAATGTTCACTGCTTCTCCACTACCGTCTTTACTAAAAATCAGTAATCTAAGACATAAGGCTTGGTCGAGATTCCCCTACGGAAGCCCACCTTGAAGGTAAGCATGAAGAACCACTCTGCTGATTCAAATATATGTTTAAAACTAACTTTGCACAGTTATTGAATTAAAAATATCAATATATATCTTTATTGGCATTTTGACCAGTATAGCATTGTTACACACCATTAACCTTCACTTCAGCGCAAAAAAACACAGATCTATTAAGGAAGAATTCTTAAACAATTGTTTCGGTAACCGCCTGCTTCCCATTCAGCATATATACTTATATTTCCAATCACTGTTGCTCTGGGGGGTAGACCGATTGCGAGATTGACTGCAGGTTTTCCTTTGGTCTTGGCCAGTTGAAACTTCGTTTAGGGCTGTGAGGTTTCTCAGATGGTTGTGTTGACTCTGGGCTAATGCCAAGGATTGGGGGAGTTTGGGGGTGAACAACTAATAACTAACTAAACAGGAACAGGGGTGGGAGCACACCGCTTCACCCCCCAGCAAGGTTCGCCCCTGGCATTCTGGT